>QYSG01005892.1:39677-77058 GCA_003988875.1 Lachnum nothofagi
AATAGCGTTAAGTAAAATCAAGGAAGGCATCAGTCCTCTCGCGGTGGACACAAAAAGTAGGACTACATAACGCGCGTTTTGAGTCTCATTCCGCCTAGGACATGCTAATTAGTCCGGCTTCTTTGTCCAGCGCGAGGTCCTCAAGTCGTTGCKTGAACCAATCGAGCTTGCTCATCGATGGGAAGACATCACGAGATACGTTAAAAGGTCACAATGTATGGGCGCAAAGAAAGGTGTCAATTTTGTGTAGCTACTGCTATGCTATGTAGAAATTAGATCGCGACCGCCGATCCGATTCGGAAGTTGTCGATGAATGTGGGTGCAACTGGGCTGCTCGTCGACCGTATCGAAAGAATCGAATCTAAACACCATAGGTAAATTCAGACAGAGAAAGGAGAATTAGMATCCCCGACAAGTTAACTTTTCCTGCCAGCCAGCTGTACGCCGCAAAAAAAGCCCTATTCCGCAGCAACATCCAAATCATCTATTTGCAATTAGCTTTGGACCAAAGCCGATAGGGGAGTYACATACCATGTGTAGGGGGAGGAGAATCCATGGCAACTGCCATTCAGTAGTCAGTATCCATTTTGTCATGGTGAGGAACGTCCAATATACCTTTCCTGTCCTCACCATTGGTACCGTTCTCTCGGCTCTCATCACGCTCCTCCTTGACGTCACGATCTCTGAAAGGTTGTTAAAGAATGTTTGATACTATTATCGCATGAAGCCATACCTATCATCTGGGCTGCGAGAACGATCACGGTCACCACGGTCCCGGCGATCATAGTCACGATCGCGGTCACGGCGGCTGTCCTTTCGTGGGGAGTAGTCACCACGGCTACGTCTAGGAGACGGGGAGCGTCCACCACGGCGAGGRGAGCGGCGTCCAGGTGGAGCACGCTCACGCTCACGGCCAGAGTCGAAGCGCCATGAGGCAGATGGCGGAGTTCGAGCCCACTGCGAATAACTTTAGCACATGTGCTGTGTTGTAGGTAGAAAACGAAACAGGCTTACCTCGATCTTTAGCAAGTCATCATGACCAATACGCTTGTTGTGCATCTCATGATAGGCATCATCGGCATCCCGACGGCTTTCATACTCAACGAATGCAAATCTGCTTCATGTGTCAACGAAATTAGAGCTACCTTGAATTTGGAGTGTCAATACTCACAGGCGACTGGCCGCAGTTCGAGGAGCTGGAATGTCGCAGCGGACAAGACGACCATAGCTGTTGGTCCCAATGTCAGTCTCGTTGTACATCATCCAAAGGAGTATAGGGATGAAGAGAGTAAGATATAAAACAGCATCTTAAAAGCTCTATCAGCCGCAGTTCGGACTTCTCGCATGCGTAATATATGTATACAATGACCGTAGCATTGTGCGACCGCTCGATCGACGGGGAGAGTATACGAGGTACGAAGCGCGGGCAGGTAGGAGACGATATAGGGTGACAGCGAAGTCTCGACGCGGAAGGACGGGGGAACGACGAAGGACGGGGGGTTGGGTGAATCATCGCACTCGAGGACGATCATCGAGATATCGACGTTTGGCTGACATACCGTTCGAATTCGTAGGCTAGGTCGCGAGCGCGTGTGCCGGGTCCGAAACCCTGTTGCAGTTGGGTYAGTAGGGTTCTGGCGATGGGAAGAGCTGGAGCTAGGGTTGGGACGTAGAAAAACTTACTGTAACGTAAAGAGTAGTTCCTCCGCGAGACATGTTGACGATGAGTCAAATGTAGTGT
This sequence comes from Lachnum nothofagi, assembly GCA_003988875.1. NCBI lineage: Eukaryota > Fungi > Ascomycota > Leotiomycetes > Helotiales > Lachnaceae > Lachnum > Lachnum nothofagi. Next base: position 41,419 of record QYSG01005892.1, read on the forward strand.
CAGTCTTAAGCTATGCYGGATGAGTTGGGTCTTGAGACTTTGTGCTGTGGTTGGGGAAAGTTCAAGATGCAAGATGATGCTGATGCCTTTGACGATAGAATCCGATGTCAGAAAAGGCTAGCGTATTGGCACGCACGTGACCATATCTCTCGCCTGGCCAACAAGGCTGGAGGTTCTCATTGCACCTGCACCCATCATGAAGCATCGGGCCTTAACTTCGGTAGATGGCAGTATATCTCTTATAAATGGATTAAGGTATGCATTTRTACAATGTGTTCGACACAACATCTACTGTAACACCCTCCACATTCTGCAGTCTACCCCCTTTTTAGCCGTCGACAAGAATCAAGGAAAGATCTACCGTCTTTCTACAAAAAATTCAGACTCAGTATGCGCCCGCTCCAGATGCCCAGCCCAATGCAACCGTTGGCTCATTACAAAGCTTTCTGCTTCGTTTGCCAGTCCAATCCAACCGTGACACCAGATTTCCAAGTACCGAACAAGCACAACTGCAGAAAGACAATTCACGGTGCTGAGCAGGAAGYACCCTCATGCTCATAAGGCATCAGACTCGGGCCGTAGAGTGACCAAAAAGTCTCGAGTCACCTCGAAGCTAAGCCAACTGCTCGCCATGCTCGGTGCCACCTTAAGCAAGTTTGGTACGATGCCTTTGTACATGCCTTTGATACCTTCTTGGGCAATGATAACTCTAATGGCGTCGAAAACGCCCTTGTATTGGTAGCCCATTCCTGTCATAGTATTGACTTGAAAGCGCCGGCGAAGAACGTCACTAGATCAAGTTAGAACTCGGATGTGAAACATGGATGTCTTGAAAATCAAACTTACAAGGGATATGTACAGGTTTGGGCAACTGCGCCGGATATAGCTCCAGCAGCGAGTTTGCGCAAAGCGTTGGGGTTCTTCTCGCCTTCGGGGGTTAGATATTTCCGAACGATTTCATAAGTCATAAAGTTCAATCCAACCTAGCAGCCAAGATCAGCAAAATTCTTRATCAGGTAATGGCGGCAGACTCACATATGGTGCTACACCAGCCACTGTTGGTACTATGCCTCTATACAGTGCTAAAATACCACCCTCTGTTTTGTACATTATGACCAATGTTGCCCACATGCCGGGTAGCTTGGATTTTTGTGCTTCGCTGAGCGCCTTAAATGAGCTGGACTGGACAGAGAGCCGTGTCCGAACGATGTCGAGGGGATATGTAAAGAAGACAGAGGTTATTCCTGCGGCACCACCGCAGACTAGTCGCCGTACAGAGCTCAAATCTGCGCCAGGCGATGTTTCGAAGAACTGCAAGAACAAGTCAGCCACTGAATCTAGGCGAGTTCCAAAACCAACGCAGCCGCGAAAATGCAACAATATAAGCCACTTACTTTCTTGTAGAAGTTGTAACTTCCAAATTGCACAGCGGAGTAGGGTACAATCCGTATGCAGTTTGTGCCATTTCCTCTCATAAAACCCTTCCAGCCTTCATCCCTCCACATCTTCGCAAGTCCTTTACCAACTGATAGCTTGTATTCTTCTCGACCAGCGCTTTGTATTTGCTGGAGGATCTTTAATCGTTCTAAGGGCGACACAACCGTGCGAGACACCGCACCAGCTACTCCCCCGGCGCAAAAGGCTGCGAAGACCGGCTGTGCGATCATCTCGCGCAGTTGATATACTTTGGGCCCATATTTCGGCTTGAGGGCATCGGCTTGAGGCTATTTTTGCAGGTTATCATCAGAAAGGCTTCAGCATATGGGCAGAGGGGTGTGTAGAACTCACAGCAGACATTTCCGAATACGTGCAAGCTCTGCACGCTCAGGGCTGGCTGCTGAAAGCGCTTCCAGACCACGGCGCATGAGGCAAGGCCAAYAACACCCTCTCCAGCAGTAGCAGACAACTTGCACCGGCTCAATTGAGCAATCCCATTCGTTTTGTCGTTYGTACGGGTCCTGTCGGTACGGCAGTGCGGCTATTGCGGTCGTGAGGCGCAATCGTGGAGCTAGTGCGGGAACGAAGGACTAGAAAGGAGTTCTTGGGGGTATCAATTTAGGGTCCATTCAAATGGAAATAACTAGGAGCCTTCGGAGAGGACTGTCGATGAATRTTCCATAGGAGATTCGAGGAGTCACGGCTCGTGTGAGGCGATGTTGTTGTTTTCGTGTTGATACCAAGAGGCTTAACTCTAATTTTTTTTAACGATTTCTGACCAATGCGAAGTCTATTAATATGATTAATTCCCTGCACATTACCGGCTGGGAACAACCCACATACCGCTTACCCAAGGCTRATGGGAGAATTCGGAAACAATACAGGGTTTTATAGCAGATCACTACAGTTTCTGRCTACAGGTAAGAAATTCAGCTACGAGTATGTGGATATATGGATATCCAGCCGGTGACCAGCTATCTCAGCTCTCTTGGATCATGATGAGAAAGTCCCAGGAGCATACGATCCCTGCGATAGGAAATGCAATGCGAGCCAGAAATCACGCATAGAAAACATCTGGACTCGCATGTGGTTACACGCAATGATGRATTCCTTGTCACACGTGGATCGGGTCAGTCACAAGCTGAGTGCCCAGCAAYAGATATCGTCCCAAGCCAGCAGAGCGTGCTGATAAGTCTATAYTATTCCGAACTACTTAATYTATAGCTTATCAGTACACGACTAAAATTTACAGGGGGAAAGAATCGGGAAAACCCCCTCGATTAGATGTCCACARCTAAGYTCGGGTTAAGGATTACCGTGGTTGTGCTGGATTTAGTCCAAATCCGTACTAGAAGGTCCTTTAAAGATCCTGTGGAAAATACTTCAAGACATTGAGGTTCGCAGATTGAGACTTACATTTAATCCATGAATAACGATTTTGGCTTSCTGGAGAAGTTCGGAAGTGTTGTCAAAAGTACGAGGCAGAAGCAATGGCGGGAACATCCCGCTCCACTCCGCTCCACCCTCGCTTACTAGCGCGAAAACCCATCCCACACATTTTCTTCCTCCCAGRAAACTAATTGACGAAGAGCATCCACCACCGTCGACAACAACGCCAACCAGCAACAATGGGTACGTTTCSTATCTACGCCTTCGTATGCGAGTGGACGCCTTGATCTCCGCGATTGTATTTTTCAGACCAACAGGCTGGAGAGCGTCGTCGAGATCTTGGCCAAGCGTTAGCATATCGTGTCGCAAGACAACGAGACTGCAAAGAGCATGCCCGATCATAGGCTGACGATGGGATTCTCACTATAGGTATCGATCTCGACGCTCACCACGTTCGCGCCACGCACCGCAAGGCGCCCAAGAGCGACAATGTCTACCTCAAGTTGCTCGTGAAGCTCTACCGCTTCTTGGCCCGTAAGTAGGCTCAGAAAATTGGCTCACKAGGAAAATCTAACCACCTTTTCTACAGGCCGAACTGACTCTTCCTTCAATAAGGTCGTTCTCCGCCGCCTCTTTATGTCCCGCATCAACAGACCACCCGTCTCCATCTCCCGAATCGCTTCGAATGTCTCCGAGAAGTCCAACGACAAGACCGTCGTCGTTATCGGCACCGTCACTGATGACAATCGCCTCTTGAAGGTCCCCAAGCTTAGCGTTGCGGCTCTCCGCTTCACCGCTACTGCTCGTGCCCGTATTCTCGCTGCTGGAGGTGAGGTCTTGACTYTGGATGAGTTGGCTCTYCGTGCTCCTACCGGAAGCAACACCCTCCTTCTCAGAGGACCCAAGAATGCKAGAGAGGCATTCAAACACTTCGGCTTCGGACCTCACAAGCACAAGGTAAATATATTGCTGATATGCGACCGGGTTCCACTAACAGCTAGTAGAAACCATATGTCGAGTCCAAGGGTCGGAAGTTCGAGAAGGCTCGTGGACGTAGGCGGTCGAGAGGTTTCAAGGTCTAAGCTTGATTCCGACGGTGGGGATGGTGTTGTGGATGTCAAKTTTCTCCTACAGAGCATATACCATGGGATATAGGGGATTCTTGAGAGAAGCTTTGGGCTTCTGATCAGGTCTTTTTGACACGCATGGGCGAGGCGTGATACTGTGGCTTACCTTGTGAGCAAATCAAAAAACCAATTTACGGCATGAACAAAATACTTCTCGAAGCTTGTGTCCACGTGAAATCTGCGGCAAATCATAAATGCAACCAGTGATTGAAATGCTTGATATTGATTCATTCATTATCTCCTGATTTTAGAGCCGCCATGATATCCGTTTGAGAGGCGATATTACACAATATATACTACAAGGCTATGCAACTCATTCATTGACTTACAACATCACGATTGATATCCTCCCAACCAACATCGGGCTTCCTCCTCAATGCCACAAAATACGCCTCCTTAGATTCCTATCCTGAATTAGCTCTTATCTCATTCCTTCTTTAGTTTCACATCACATCAAACATGAACTTACACTCCTAGAACTCTCAGGCTTCTCCCTATGCACACTCCTAAACAACACCTTTAACTGGCGCTCCAACTCCTTACTCTCAGCCCCGTCATAAAACTTCGCCACAAAATGGCCGCCTGTCTTCAGGGTATCGAATGCGAATGTCAGTGCTGCTGCGCAGAGATCCTATTTATCCAAAAACCAAAAGTCCAATATCAGCTTTCATYTCTTTCTAGTTTTGGAAGGTGTTATGAAGGGAGGGACAAGGGAAAGTAAAGGGAGATCTACCATACTCCCCGCATGATCCCTAAACGCAATACCGCTCGTATTCATCATCCTGCGATACGGGTCACTCAGCGTCCTCTTCCAAAAGCCCGTCGTCTGCTCCCAGGGTGCGGACATGTCACTCAGCACTACATCCACCATCCTCTTCTCCTTCTCCTTCCCCCCCTCACTACCACCCTCTGTTCCCCCTCCCCCCTCCCCCTCCTCACTGCCTTCATCCACATACCTCTCCAAATCAATATAACTAGGCCGATCTTCGATGATAGCATCTTGAGAGTCGGAGAACAGCTGTKGTCGTGGGCGCCCCAGATTCGGGTCAGACAGGAATTGTTTTACGGAGTCCCGCACCGAGGCGGACAGGAAGTTCCCTTGGATGGTGGATACRCCCTTTGGGGGTTGCGCAGGGATGATGTCGATTCCAAGGATGCGGCCGGTGGGCTTGGTGCGTTCTGCTGCTACCTGTGTGCATTGCCATCAGCATCTGCTCTAAGGGCTGTTCGAATTGGATTTGGGTTTGAGGATTATACCTGTGACCAGCTTCCCGGCGCATATCCCTTGATTGAATAGATCAGCTTCTTGTGTAATYAATTGCTGTTCTGATAGGTCTGCRTACGAGATCCACGACCGTCTGCCCTTTCTTGAAGATTTTGTACTTCGCATCGATCTGCCCGTCCCGTTAGCACCTTCCCTCTCTAATTCAAATCCAAGATGTAACATACTTCTAAGAGTTTGAAAGCAGCTCTACTCTTCAGTCCCTGGACTCTTGCCTCCCTAGTATATGAGTCCCTGCCCTGTCGTTGCTTCCATCTCGTTGAGGAAGATGACGATTGCGGAGTGGTGGCATGTAAAGATCGGAAGGAAAGGTGAGAGGAATWGGCAGCACTATTACGGGCACATGGCAATGGTAGATAAGACCATCTGGTCTGTCTTCTGCAGAGTGCCCGCAAGGCGTTTTGCGAAAGCATCCAGCTGAGAATTGCGATTGTGTCGGAGCATTATCGCRAGATTATTTTCACGAGGTTGRCAAGGCTGTGGACGAGCTTGGGCCAATGAGGTGCAAGGAACCAATAATCATAATTCATATGCAACACAACCGAGAGTTCCATAGACCCTCAGCTATTTACAAAACAGACCAAGAACTCCTAGTAATCCAACAAYCGTGTATCTCGAATGCGTACACCCTAACGCCTCCAATGCGCCATTAMTCAGCCTCGTCCCAATATCCAATCCGAGTATTTCAAGCAAGGAAGCTCGCTCCCACTCCTCTCTTATCCTTCTTCAACGGCGAGAAAGCTCCAAATCCAGTAGCTCCTAAGCCACCCTTAAGGCCGCCTTTCGGCCCGGCAAGACCRCCTTTCCCAAGTAACCTAGGAGCACCCAAATTGACCTTCGACGGCCGCTTTGTAGCCTCTCCATCATCCTCGTCGAAGAGAGTCTTCCCTCCCAACAGCTTCCTCTTCTTCTTGATCGGCCCAGCTTCTTCAGTATCAGTGACCTTTRGTTGCAACTTCACGGGCTTTGAAGGTCTTGCCTTAGGAGCAGCTGCTTTCTGAGCGGGTTCTTGGGCAGCCGGCGCAGGCTCTTCGTTCTCGTCAGCATCTTCCTCAGCGACCTTCTCTAATGTGCTGATCGGCCGCTTCTTGGATACCAGCTTCTTGTTCTGAGTACTGGTCTTCGTTTYGGCTAAAGCTTTCTTTTCGAAGGCTGGTGGTTTTTCCGCGGCCTTCTTTTTTCCTTTRGCTTTAGGAGCTGGAACAGGTGATGATATACGAAGTTCTGGGGCTGCCTCTTCTTGCATCTTTGGAGTAGGTTGATTTTGGCTGATCTCGTCTTCCTCTTCTTCGGGAATRTCAGGTACGGRGTTCTTGTCAGGAGTATCAGGAGCCATGTTGATGGTCTTGTTCAAGAAAGGCGTGATTGAGAACATTGACTTCTCTCCCAGCATARTCTGGTCCTTCCTGCCTCTRGCAGTTGGCCTCTTGCCTCGGACAGCAACTCCGTCAGGCGTGCCGATATTGACATCTGTGCTCATTTCCATAGCTGATCTCTTGCGAGGGTTCTTCGCCGGGACATCTGTACCAGTCGATTTCTTCGCCGGTTTGACTACTGCTGCCCGTGCTTGACTGAGTTCGGCCTGGCACTCCTTCAACTGTTCCTTGGTACTCCGTAACTTCTCCTTGAATTGATCCAGCTTGCTTTCGARYACTGTATACCGGTTCTCGGACGCTTTCAGTTCCTTCTCAGCCYCTYYCYGAGCTTTGGCGGCATCCCTCTTCTCCTTTGCAAGGTCTTTCTGCAGAGCCTCCAGTTGCTCTTGCAGCTCTTCCTCTCTCCCCAACTGGGCCTTGCCACTCTCCTTTTTGGCTCGCGCGAGGTCTTTCTGCAGAGACTCCAGTTGACTTTGGAGCTCCTCTTCTCTCTCACCCTTCGCCTTTCCACCCAATTTCTTCTCCCGGGCTACTTCTTTCTGAAGCGCGTCTAACTCGCTCTGGAGCTCTGCTTCCCTCTCCTTCAAAGCYTTTGTGGCCTCTCTCTTCTGTTTCGTCAACTCTTTTTGCGATGCTTCTAATTGACTCTGAAGTTCAGCCTCTCTCTCCTTGCTGTCATTCTTTGTGGCAGCTCGTTTCGAAGCCCGTTTCTCGGTCTCGAGCTCTACTTCCAACGTACTGACTTGGCGTTGCAGGGCCAGCTTCTCGGAAAGAATCGTCTGTTGGTATGTTGCTTGAGAGCGGAGGTGCTCGAGTTCCGGCTTCAAGGTTGCAAGCTCGCGCGCAAGCGATAATTTCTCGGTCAAGATTTTTGTGGTATCCATATTGACACCGTTCATAGAGGTGAGCTCAGCCTGTAAACCATTAGACAAGCTGAGACATTCGATGGAAAYAACAAACCCGTAGGTTGTTCAATTCTCGCGTCTGAACCCTCGCATCTGCTTCAAATCGCTGTGTCTCGTCCTGGGCGCGCTCAAGTTGTTCCCGCAGCTCGTCGGTCTCCTGCTCTAACACGTCGATGCGATCGTCTCCCAATGCAAGTTGCTCATGCAAATCATCATTCTCATTCTCCAACATCAAGATCCGTAATCGTAACCGCCGCGCACCCTCGTCCTTAACRATTAAATCGGTGTTGCGTAAAGCTTCTTCGTATGCCGCCTCGAGAGCCTGCGTCTTGGAGAGATGCTGTCCTGTCAGTACCAATTGCGCAGTGCCAATAAAGCGACTTACGCTCTCGATGTGYTCATCATCATTATAAGATATTGAGGAATCCATAATAGTGTCTTCGTGAATTTTCCTAGGGAACGAGTGCATAGAGTTCTCTTCTCACGACGCGAGTTTTGGGAGGGAAGCGGAAGTCAACAAATAGCCGAAAGCGTCCTAGCGCGAAACCTTGCTGCAACGGAGCGGAAATACTTGGCCTCCGCCAGAGGACAGTTATCGAGCTTTACGCGGCCAAATACGACTTTCATTTTCAACACCTCGCAATTCTCCCCGCATTTTCAAGATGCATTTCTTGAAAAGCCTCGTTATCTCTCTGCTKCCGGCAGCGGCTCTCGCGGCCAAGAAGCCAGCCGCTGATAAATTCGCTCAGTTCCATACGAAAGCTCTCGCGTCCGCCCCGCTGAAGCTCGACGACTCCGTGTACTCGAAATTGACGGCTGCCCCGAGGGATTATTCGGTTGCGGTGCTGTTGACGGCTTTGGAAGATAGGTTTGGGTGTGCGCTGTGCAGGGAGTTTCAGCCGGAGTGGGATGTTCTGGCTAAGAGCTGGACGAAGGGGGACAAGGCAGGAGATTCGAGGTTGCTTTATGGGACACTGGATTTTAGTGACGGCAGGAATACCTTCCAATCGGTGAGTCTTCAACTACAGGGCTTGAAGCTGTAGCTAATTGCTGTCTAGCTTGGTCTCCAAACTGCGCCAGTCCTCTTGTTGTTCCAACCAACTGTTGGCCCTCATGCCGTTTCTGAGAGCGGCCCATTGAGATTTGATTTCACCGGCGGGTATGCTGTCATCTCTACAAATCACAACGGAATTTGGKACTGACCACAAGCAGACCTCAATCCGCAGAGCAAATCCACTCCTGGCTCGCCCGTCACCTCACTGATCGTCCACACCCTRCAGTTCACAGACCATTCAACTGGATCCGGGCAATTGTTACAACAACYAGCATTGCAGGACTAGTCACCTTGGGGAGCGTTGCATGGCCATACATTTTGCCGGTAATTCAGAACCGCAATGTCTGGGCGGCAGTTAGCTTGATCTCCATTCTTTTGTTCACGAGYGGACACATGTTTAACCACATCCGAAAAGTTCCTTATGTTACTGGTGATGGAAGAGGAGTCAGCTATTTTGCTGGAGGGTTCTCCAACCAGGTACATTGCTCATATCGGAAATCCACCACCTCGACTTAACTAAGATYTGCTTTTAGAACGGCCTCGAGACTCAAATCATGGCAGCTATCTGTGAATATCTTCCACAATCACTACTTTCCACTTTTACTAACTGCCCTTCTAGATGGTCTCCTCTCCTTCGCAACCATCTCCCTCGCCCTCAAAGTCCCCCGCATCACCGACCCCAGAACCCAACAGGTCGCCGTCATCATCTGGGGCGCCGTCATCTTCTTCATGTACAGCTTCCTGCTCAGCATCTTCAGRATGAAGAACGGCGGCTACCCATTCTGGCTGCCTCCTTTCTCATAGATGATTGGCATGTCCGTAGGTAGAGGTCGAAGTGGGAARGTAGARCCGTAGAAGAAGAAAAGCATTTATTGTAACATAGTGTCTCGATCACGAGCCAGGGCTRAAAAGTAGTTATGTGCTATACGGGTAGGAAGGGAGTTGGATGCGGCTCTGTCATTGGTGTGAGATAGAAAACTGAAACATGCACCAAGAATTTCCGAAGCAAGCCAATTCCCTCTTCGCAGCGTGATCCATCTTGCTACGTTGTCAGGCTATAACAGAATTGTACAAACGTCCTCGGCCTACATGACCTTTGGCAAGCCCTGTAACGATGACTAGCCCTTGGTCTTTATAGATGAGAGCTAGAGAGGAGCAGTCGGCCCTGAGAAGAAGCTCTGTAGGACTTAAGACATTGACTGTAGTGATTGCCGATCCAAACTCAGAGAAGGGATCTTTCACAAGTAATCTACACCACAAAACGATCACGAAGACACGAGAGCAGGTTCTAGGAATAGATGATGCATTCACACGGCGTGCTAATACGGTAATAGATACCGTTTCAAAGACTACTACCGCGAGAGAACCGAGGTTCTAATAGATGATCGGTGCTGAAATTGCGAGGACATAGCGCAAGCAGGACACGGAAGATGTTAGCCACGTCTTGATGAGCAAAGTTTGTAAGGATAGACTTCCACTAACAGTTAGTGGCTACTAGAATGTGCACGCAAAGCAGCTCCAACATAATAGCTCAACGCTACTTCGGAAAAGGCGACGAAACTTATGTCTAGCTTGACGTGTTGTGCATGAGAAAATTAGTATCTCAAGTACGAAAAGGAATATCAGAAGGTAGAATTGAGATAGGAGAGAAATGGTGTGTTGAAAATGAGGCTTCGTAACTGACAAAAAAGACAAATTGGGAGTCTTTTGCAGGTATTGGAGAAATGTATCAATGAAAGGCCGAAAGATGTCTTAGTAAGTGTGACGTTTGACAGCGATATTGATTGAAACCAATTGTGAAAGCAACTCGCCCACCTATGAGTTTAGAAGTCCAAGCTGAAGAGGCGCTGTGGGGAGAGAATCGTCTTGATGTTTCGATATGATATCCAAAAGAAAAGATATCCCACGCCATCACACCACARATACGACGAAAGCATCTCTTGAAAGAACTACGCCTATTGCTATTACACCGTACAAAATGCGCATCCCTATCTCACCCCGGCCAAACCCTCCAACAGATACACCCAGAGATGAATGGGAAAGAAAGAGAGAGAGCACGAGCTCAGCCGTGCCCCCTTCTTCTCTCTCAGCCCCTAGGCAGAAAACAAGGAGACACGCAGCACACAAAGATCGATTTCGGCAGCAGACGAGAAGAAACAGCGGCAAGCACAGAGAAAGCCCCCATGCCGAAGATGTATCGCGGAACCAAGAGATGATGAAAATGAGGAGGTGGAAGAGGTTGTTCGGCAAGCGGTTTTTGTGATTGGTGGATGAGGTGCTGGTGGCTCCGTGTTCAAAGRTGGTAGATTAATGCCGAATGAAAAGGAACCATRCACCATATTTGCAAGCACATATCTCGTTCTGGGAGTGCTCCTCTACCACCCGTAGTATGGTAGTGGGAGTCGCAGGCAAGATAATCCGATTCGCATTAGAGAAAGAGAGGTCGATATTGGTAGCTTTACAGGATGAGGCACTTCTTCTCCTTCTTCTTCTTGGTCAAGAGAGCGGCACGTGTGGCGTGTTCGAAAACCTCGCGAACACCCTCATTGGTCTTTGCTGAACACTCAAGGTACTTGTAGGCGCCAATCTTCTTGCGAACCTCCTCGCCCTATATTCTAACGTCAGCAAGGGGTCGAGGGATCTTCATGTGCTTGTGCTGCTCCGCATTGGGGGCCTCTCGGTTGGGGTCGGAGATATAAGTCTTACCTGTTCGGGGGTAACTGGCTTTTGGCTCGTCTTGTGGAGCTCTTCGATGGTCTTCTGGTCGTAACGCAAATCCTTCTTACAACCGACGAGGATGATAGGGAGACCGCTGCAGAAATGCAACACCTCAGAGATCCACTGTTGAGCACGTGTCAGCATTTTCTTATCTGCAGGCTGAAGATTGGGAAACCCGGGGCAGTCGTACCTTCTCCTGAACGTTGTCCAGAGAATCGGGAGAGTCGACAGCAAAGCAGATGAGGATAACGTGTGAGTCGGGGTATGAGAGTGGTCGGAGACGATCATAATCTTCTTGTCCAGCTGTATCCCATAGAGCTAGCTCAACGTGCTTTCCATCAACCTCAACATCGGCAACGTAGTTCTCAAAGACAGTTGGGACATAGACCTGTGAATCAAAGCCATCAGCATGCTATTCCACCATGTGTATGTATGTGTGTCCGGGCTTGAGCGGAGCTATCCTGGAGATGTGACGCGAAGGTCGGGGAGGCCGCGCAAGGTTGCAGATTTGTTGAACAGAGCAGTCTAGATGCAGCTTACCTCTGGGAAAGTGCCTTTTGAGAAAACACTATAGATATATTAGCATTAGGGCCCCTCGTAGAATGCGTCTGGGGAAGAAGAGGCGGGAAGGCTGATGGAAGACGTACATCAACAAGCAAGTCTTACCACAGGCACCATCGCCTACAATGACAAGCTTTCGACGGATTTCCGCCATGTTGACGGACAGAGAATAGATAAATGGAAGAGAGCGACTGGATGCGGACTACAGCTGCAGAGATGCTGGATTCGTGGGGTTGCAGGCGTGTAGAGATGGGAGATTTCGTYAGTTGGATGGGTGTGTTGAGGTTCGATGAAGGTGCAAGGCGAGGCAAAGGCAGGTGCGCTAGCGCGTGTGCCTGAGGCGCTCCCGACAGTGCAGGCAGCGCAAGAGTRATGAGGGCGCGGGCGCGGGCCACGGAGTGAGCGAGAGGCAGCTCTTGGGTGGAGACAAACCAGGATATGCGTTGTTGAGTGCAGCGCTGAACCGGGAAGTGGAGGGAGCTTCTTTAATCTGTGGATGTTTGATGTTTCATAGAAGGAACTGGAGTTTGTCCACAAAAAAGGWTTTTGCTTTAGATTTACTTGAGTTTTGTTTGTTTTGAGGGCGTACAATGAATGGGTTTATAATTCACAGTGAGCTGCGGCACAGGTTGCAGCTTATAACAAGTCCTGATTCATACCACATGTCAGTCATTGACTGCGGCCCTGTCACACAATCGCCGCCTCCATTCRATGTCTCAAGTGCTGATACCTATTCCTCATAAATGCCGATGCCCATTCTGATATCTATGGCCAAAGTCGATCTGCGGACAAAGGAGACGCGGACTCGCATACGGAAGGCTCAAATGCCGCCTGCTGCTGTGACCTACTGTATCCGCTCGAATTGCAGCGATTTGCACATGCAAACCTCCTCCACCAGAGCAGACAGGCAAGCAGCTCCTTGCGCAGCTGAGAACCAAGAAGCTTGTTTCCCTAGGAACGCGGCCCATGTGACGTGCCGCGAACGTCCTTTCTGTTTGAGCCCCATTGCTCGCAAGCCCATCGGTTGAGGCGCAGTTCCCGCACAGCCATACAGCCATACAGCCATACCGTGCTTCCAGGACTTTCAGGACTCCCTTGTGAAGGGCCCGAAGGAAAGCATGTCGGCCATGGCCGAGATACGATATCCGTGGTTCCAAGACTCAACTGACCGATCCGAAGATCATCTTGATCAGCGACGGGGCTCACTTGATGCCAGTATCGCAAAGTAACTCTTCTTCTCGTACTCGTAAACAAACCAACAATGTGGCAATTGGCGAGCCCGAGCCCGCCAGCCCCTGAAATCGAGCGCCACAMTTCGGCTCCATATCACGTGCAGTCTATCCGCGTCTGTCCTAGCACGCCAAGGCTCAAGTAAAGCTCTCGTTCCAAAAAGTTCAATGGTGCATCTAGAGAATCCAGCTCAACACGCCCAATCCGCCCACACCTTTCCCCTCCCCTCTGCATAATGCAGAAGGTCATCCGTCGGGCCGCCCTCGCGGAAAAGCAAGCCGCCCGGCGTGCCGCCCGCAAAAAAGATACCAACTTCCGCGCCTGGCGGAAAACGAACCGCGAACAGAACCTCGCTCTACGTAAAGAGGAGATCGGGGATATCAAGCAGGCGAGGCTGAACCGGCGAGAGGATTGGGAACTAGGTCCATTAAAGCCGAAGAGGGATGTGGGTGATGAGAAGGAGACGTATGGTACGATTCGGAGCGAGAGGACGAGGGGCCCGCATTTGGATAGGGCGAAGAGGGATAAGTTGCTGGAGCCGTGGGGTGGGCTTAAGCATCTTAATTTGGTGAAGGGGGATAGGGTTGTGTTGTTGGAGGGGAGGGATAAGGGGAAGATTGGGAAAGTTGGGTATGTCTCTGGACCGAGAGCAGAAGTCATGGTTGAAGGACGGAATTTGGTAAGAAATCTCAACACCCGAATTCCTTCCCAATTGAACCAGAAATACTGACACGAGTCTCCCAGGTCGACGTCGCAGTCCCCAAATGGATGTCCGACCAAGACCCCGACAAACGCCCCATCCGCACTCTCGAAAAGCCCGTCCCCATCAACACCGTCCGCCTCGTCGTGCCCCTCCGCGACCGCTACACCAACAAAGTACGCGACGTAATCATCAAAAGCATCGCCTCCACCTCCCTCTGGCATGACAAGAGCACCGGCCACGTCTCCTGGAAGCGGATCATCCCCGGCCTCAACGTGCATGTTCCCTGGCCCCCAGAGTCAAAGCTCTCTTATAAGTACGAAGACAAAGCTGACGATACGCTGCGTATTGATGTTGAAACCAAGACATATTTACCTACATTATTGAGCCCTCCGATGCCGGGGAGCGTAATTGATGAGTTAAGGAATAAGTATAGTAGATTCAGGACACGCCATGATCCGGAATACATCGCCGCGAAGATGGAGGAGGACCGGCTGGCAGAGGAGAAGAAGAAGAGCATCCGGCTGATGCGGACGCCGCTAGGCGAGGCGAAGAAGGCGGCGTACAAGCTCAAAAAGAAGAAGGGCAAGGGCAAGCTGACGCCCGACATGATGGAGAAGATTGGGCGGCTGGTAGCGAAGAAGAGGGCGGTGGATATGAAAGCTGCGGGCGTGGAGAAGGTCGCTGAAGCTACTGAGGCGATGGAGAAGGTGGCAATTGCGGCGTGAGGACGGGTTGTATAATATGTACAAAGGTGTACGAATAGATATCACATATGGCATTGTGGGCGTTTAAAGATCTGTTGGAAAGCAGAGTGTATAGAGACCACCCACTTCCAATTAAGACCAGATTCATTTGCGTATCCAAAGTCTCCCGAACCTCGATGATTTCTGAGTCAGACTGAGTTCTTATAAAATTATWTTTTATAATCATTATTTTTAAGTTTTCATCTTCAGATTTAGCTCTCACCAAGCAACCCCAACCTCTCAAACGCCTTCACGACCGGCACTTCACCCCTCCTCCCCCTCGCCTCCATACTCTCCACAAGCACCTTCTCGCCACCCGTCCTATATACCTCWCCCTCTTCTTCATCCCCCTTCACATCAACCATAATCTCCGCCTCACCCTCCCCGAAGACCTCAGGAAGACAAGCACCACACATCCCCACAACTTCGACCAAGCTGCCTTCGATCGCACGGGCACGCTCCCACATCCCCCTCCTAACCAGCCCCTCAACCAACCTCCCCACATCCTCCCTCGTACTCTCCACCCTCTCTATCAATCTCCTCACACTATTAACAAGATATTCTTCTTCATAAACRCTCCCCTTCTTCCCCCTCGCCCTCTTCCTCTCCTCCCTCCGCCGATTCTTACTCGTCGCCCTACTAACGCCCGTGCCTACCGTACGATCACTTCCCTTTCCCGTATATCTCGTAAACAGAGACCGATTCGTACTCAACCTCGAACTCGCAGCAACAGACACATCGTCTRGAATCTCGCCATCGCCTCCGCGCTCACCTTCAAAGAATGCCAACGGGTCTTGCTGCGCTTTTAAGCGCAGTTCCAGGATCCGAGGGACTTGCGCGAGGAGCTGCGCTTTGCATTCTGCGAGGAGCTCGGTGGAGGAGGCGAGGGCGTCAGTGAGGCCTGGGTCGATGACTGCTTCCAGCACTTTATTTCTTGCGGGGGCAGAAACCTGCGCAACAACATGCAGCGCGTCCTCAAACCTATACCCCCTACAATACAGTCTCGCTGTGCCCTCAGGATTCTGGAAATACTCAAGCTGAATTTGCGCTGCGGCCGCGAAATCCTTAGCTTCTATTAAAGCTTCGCTTAACGTATTCGCGAGGTCTTTGAGTGCGTCGGGGGAAAGGGGAGGTGTTTGCAAAAGGGCGCAGAAGAGCGTGGAGCGCCAGTGCGAGGGGCCTGCCGAGAGGTAGGCYGCGGTGGCGTGGTCGTAGAGTGATAGGGATTCGTAGGCAAGGGCTGCGGCTTTGAAGTGCGAGGTGGAGGAGAGGTGGTCGGCGTAGAGGCGTGTTAGAGTAGCGTGGCTTTCCTCATTATACCTATACAACGCTAGCGCTTCTTTATAAAGCGTGTGCTTTTGAGTGTATTTCTGCAGCTCTTCGAAAGCATCAAGGGAATGCAGGTGTTTGAGTGCTTTTGCGTGGCGGCTTAGGCAGTCGTCGATGCTGAACTGGCGCCGGAGATCAGGCAGTTCGGAGAGGGATTGCATGAATGGAAGGTATTCGCGCGGATCTTTTTGTGATTGTTGCGCGATTAGGAGGGCGAGGGGGAGGTTGTAAAGCCCTAGGGCTTCGTCGTAGAGCTTGTTAACGTCAGTGAGGAAGCAGATGTGTTCTACGGCTTTATCGGCCATGGCCTCGTCGGTGTTCATGAGGGAGCCGACAAGGAGGAGGCCGTCGGTGAGGGCAGGGGGCGTTTTGCAGACGTGGGCTGTGATTATGTTTTGGAGGTTGGTGGATGTTCTGGTGGAAAGGACAGAGAGGACGGCGGAGCAGATTTTGTTGGTCTTGGAGGTTTTGGTGAGGCTGGTATCTTGAGGGACGACACCGTTGGTGCCGTTGACTGCAGGAGTACTGTTCTGGAGAGTCGATGCTACGCGAGTCTCTTTGTACATGCTTTGGGTGACATCTTCATCTCTGATAGACTGTCAGCAGGGCCTTGGTAGACCAACGAGAGCCATACCTTAAGGATGAGAGAAACAGGTCGATATAAGAGATCTTCTTRACCTGGTCAATGAACAGAGGAACATTTGCCAAGAATTGCTCAGGTGCATGATCATAGAGAATATTCATATCAACTCTCTGCGTCCTGCAATGAGTAAAAGCCTTCCTGTAATTCTTCTCGTCGATCAGCTTTCTTATTCCAGCGAGTACCATCGCGCGAGGGTAGATAGTCTCGAGATTTCCTCTTGGCATCTGCAGAACAAGATTGAGGGAGGAAGGCATAGCAGTGACAAGTCGAGCTCCACGCTCAATACTTCTGCATCTCTCATCCTTCTCAGGGTCATCTCGTGGAACTTCAAGGTCTATTCTTGCTTAGCTATGACGTCTTCAAAGAACGTTATACATACCTTGTGCATTTGTAATATGTACGAACTTGATGAGGTGGGTCGTTGTTGTAAAGATGAGATGAGCAGGCGTAACAAGGAACGAGGTACAATTCTTGACCAGTAATCGAGAATTGGCGTACAGATGGCCATTTGCAGACATTCCGAATGCAATTTGATCATCTCCATGGTATACTATATCGACCCATGGGAGATACACAGGAAAATTACAATGTGAGAGGTCATATCCAGATGCGAGGCTATGTATGTTGCCAGAGCTGCCTTGTGCAAATGGATGATCGGATCCATTTTGACAGAAGCTCGATATCGTGCGTATTACTGAGCTAGTTCTGGGTCCACGGGGCACGTTATCCGACCACCCTTCGTCATTAACGAAGCCATATCGTTTGACACTTGAACTCGAGCCGTTCGATTGTAGAGCTGCTATATCATTGTGTTTRGCAAAAGATATTTGCTGGTAAACAGCATTGTTGATGCCATCTTCCACCGAAAGGGGATTTTCAGGAATAGATACGTCAAAGATAATTTGTCCAGTCAAAATTGGGGTTTCAGAAGATGCTTCAAGACCCTTGGGCTCAAAGATTGAAATGCCTTGCTGGTGCAAAACTGCAATTAAGGACGCATCGACGTTAAAGGCAACATCTATGGCATTTGATGGCACCGATAATTTGTGCCATGCCATAGGTGGTGGGATGTTCGCCGTTCGAAAAGGCGTAATCTTGACATTCTGGCCATCGATGACACCGACCACCCCAAAATCATAAGGCAGCGACGTTGGGTTGCGAGCGGTCGTGAAGATGTATTCAAGTCCAGTGATAGAATCTATAACACAATTTAGTTATATGCAGTCTGCTTAGGAAGAAGGGCCATACCTGAGGCTACAGTCAGCAGCCGAAGTGGCCTCTCTGGATGCCACACCAGTGGGCCAGACGATAGGAAACCTTTCTCCCCAGTCCTGATCTCTTGTTTTAGATACCAGTGGTAATTACCAATAGTCCATAGTTGGGTACAATCTGCCATTACAACAGCCAATACAGTCGAGTCGGAATTCCAAAACAAAGCAACATGCTGCTCAGGCAATTGCATCTGCTCAGGAGTAAGTCGAAGGCTGAATTGGCCATGCCGCAAGCCGTTTCGTTCAAAAAAGACAACRTCAACCCTGTCCATGAATCGTTGGACCCCAGCGATCAGGTTCCCTGAGGGTCTCCAAGAAAGAACACCTTCTAGACCATCGACCGGCTCACTAACGCTATCAAGCACTCCTTCT
Organism: Lachnum nothofagi; assembly: GCA_003988875.1. Taxonomy (NCBI): domain Eukaryota; kingdom Fungi; phylum Ascomycota; class Leotiomycetes; order Helotiales; family Lachnaceae; genus Lachnum; species Lachnum nothofagi. The sequence goes on from QYSG01005892.1 coordinate 59,559, forward strand.
CTTGAATAAACTCGAATGAGTCGTCTCGAGCCACCTTCAATAGTCGAGATGGCAAGATAAGCTCCATCTCCTCTCCAGCTGATGGTAGCTTTTTCATCATCATTCGGACTCAGCACACCAGCATCGACCTTCTCTGGCATCGTAGGATCCTTCAAAGCTTTCGCTCCTCTTCCCTGAAACTGCGTCTCCTTCTTGCCCCAGCCCACAGAAACATGATTCGAGGCCTTAAGATCCTCAGCCATCATCATGACATCCGTAATACCTTCAAAGCTCCGGCTCATGAAAACGACGGTGTCTGCCTTAGTGGTGATAGCAAGAAGCTCTTCGTCAGGTGACCATCTCGCAGCAGTGATACCAGCATCGACAGAGCCAACGATTTCAATACGATCTTCTCCTTGCATGGGTTCTTCTCGGACCACGACAATGTCCCCACCGGCKAGGACGAGACATGCTGTGAGGCTGTCGCCGAAGTAGTGCAGGCTGAGAATTTGGTCGCAGGCGAGATCTGGGTTTGGACACGGTGCGTCCCAGGATGTAATAATCACAGGAGTGTCTCTGAGAGAAAAAATCAGCAAMTTTTTGAGTGAAAACTTTGAAAGGGTCATAAATACCGTGATTTTGAGTCTATCTTGACCCTCACAAGCTGTATGAGAGCATTACTTTCAGTTGGTCCAAAAGTGCATAGAATGGAGTCATTCGCAAGATCCCAAGTTGCGGCCGTCAGACGTCTCCCCTCGAACTGAGACGGAGGACTCCAAGTCTCATACCGAGTATTTCTCAAATTCCGCATTTCGAAAAATATGTTATGGAAAATCCGAGCTCATGTTTCCCAATGGCAAGGCGCCGATATCAAATTCGGATAGTACCCTTGTAGCTTTCACAAGATATTTTTTATGCARCGTGCACGAGCCACATCCTGCGCCGGGCGGGTGTAAATCTTCCCCAGATTCTATCGGCCCATCAGTAGTCTGCTCACTTCACCGTCTCCCCATTCTCATGCCTCGCTTTACTTAAATATCACCCCTCCGCCTACTTCAATTCGGAGGATATCTTCAACAATGGATATAGCATATAACCAACACTCCCCCCACGCGCGGCACTCCTCCCGCTCCTCCACCAACCTCGCGCACCTCTCCCTCGCACCCCTCACAACCCGCATGCCCCTCAACGACCTGCCCTCCCCTCCCAACAACCAATATTCCTACATCTCCAACGCCTCAGCCCCAACCACACCCTCCATTCTCTCACGCTCCTCCTCCCGCGTAAACCTCAAAAAACCGCCAGCGCACCTCTCAATCCCGAAAAGCAAATCCAGTACCCATCTGCTGGCCCAGAAAAAGCAACCTCGATCTGGGACGACGACGCCAGGTGCGGGTGCGAAGACGCCGGGCGGCACGCGGCTGAAGAAGGAGCTGCAGTTGACGCAGAAGGATAGGAATGATTCAGACTGGCTGCTGCGCGCCGGTGCGGCACTCACGTCCTCGACAAGAGAGTCAAAGGGGCAAGCATGGCTCGTATCGCGGGCCTCGTCCACGTCTCTTACGGCCCAGAAAGATGAGGAGGAGGAGGAATTAGAAAGAGAGAGGGAGTCGGTGAGTAGGCGGGAGAGTAGGAGGGGGAGTGCGGTGGGCAGTGTTGATGCGGATGATGAGTTCAGTCCTGTTACTACTCGGCGCTCGCTCTCTTTCGCGACGCCCACGGGGACTAGACCGCATAGCCGCTTCTCCTCTAGAAGAGGGTCGAGAGCGAATCTACCTGCATTTACGGAGAAAGAAGGATACTTTGACCATAAGACGTTTGAGTCTCCGCAGGACTTCGAGCCGGATTTTGTGGATGTGGAAGAAGATGAGGGTGAGGACGCTGAGGAAGCCGAGAAGGACGAGGCGCTGGTGAGGCAGCTGGCGCGCGGAGGTGGTGCGGGCTGGATGCAGAGGATGTTGGGGTGGAGCTTGTTTGCTGTGGATGAGGACGGGGAGGAGACGGAGACGGAAGAGATGGGTGAAGAGAATGTTGAGGATTCCTCTTCGAGAACATCGAGACGAGGATTAGACAGCACGAGAGATGCGCCGGCGGAGGGAGTGATGCCTCCGCTGAAAGATGAGGAAGCCGGAGGCTGGCAGGATGCAGCCTGGTTGCTGAGCGTGGCTACAAAGGTTTTGCTATGACTTTATTATTGTCTCGATCATGCGAGCTTGAAAAAGAATACGAGCACAGGCGAGCGAAAAGAATCGATTCGGCCTCAGATCAAAGTTTGAATTGCTAAGGCTACAGTTCTTGACCTTCCTTAATTGTCCATTGATACCTAGATCCGTGCTTGCATTTGCCAATGTTGTTTTACAGTGCTTCAATGTCTCGAATTCCGTGTGACAATCTCTGCACAATATGTCTCTGTCTCTACTCTACGCACCTCCGGCCATATCTCCGATGAAGCTTTGAGCCTCTTCCTCGAGCCTTCATCATGATCGTCATCCTGTGTACGTTTCAGCTTTCCACTGCCTGCCGACTCGAAATTGGCGCCTTCTTGAAGCTTAGCTAAAGGGTTTTCGCTTTCCTTCCTGCTTATGAGCGAAGGATTTCCATTGTCCTTACTACCGACTGGCGGTGGTAGTGGCGGTGCGGAGTCCAGAATCCCCCATGTATTTTGCCAAGTCTGTCTGGTCAGTAACGCGGTATCAGAAGCCATTTTCGAGCGTTACCTTTTCAATCATCCTACTTAGTGGAGACGAAAGCTTAGTTAGGGATCCAAAGCTTGGCTGTTCGGTAGGATTTAGGTTGGGAGCAGTCTTTCGATGTTCTAGAAGAGGTGGGACAGTCAAACTCCTATCAAGACTGGCAGGTGTGCTATTGGATCTCGTTAAAGACGGYGGCAACATCTCAGATCTCCGTAACGCAGGAGGTCGGTTGTTAAATCCAGCGAACGACAATGACAACGAGGACCATCTTTCGCGGTTAAAATTAAGCTCCCTTGGAATCTGTGCGCCGTACGCAGAGAGGCGCCGTTCCGGGGATGGTTCTGTGGATTGTGCGAGTGTGCTTGTCTTAACAGAGGTTGCTGGATTTGGTTTCGGGGCTGCTTCGACTGRCTGTATGGGTACGTCTTCCTCCATGGCTGCTAGCGAGGGATTCAGTATTGGAGCTGAATCGACAATCGACCCGAAGCTGGGAACTGGCGGCGGTGCGCTTTCATATGTTTGGATCGGAGTCTCTTTTAGAACTGAGTTTATGACTTCAATTTGCTTCAAAAAAGGCCGAGAAAGCTGTTTGCGAGCCGTTGTCTCGACTTGTGATGAGTAAGAAGAGGGCACTTTAGTGGGAAGTATGAGGTGGTCATCTATTGGATGCCTCTCCGCCTTCTCTACRGCAGTTATTGACTTTGGTGCAGGTGCTTGGTTTTGAGATGGAGGATTTGCAGGCTTGGAGTTGAAAATGTTGGATAATTGCTTCGGGGTACGGTATTTGAAGCGGTATTCGGCTACAGGCTCGTCGTCGATCTTCTTGACCCATACGTTGCGGAYGCCTCGCTCGGACAAGAGATGTAGCTCGGAGTCACTTTCAACGTCAATTTTTCAATRTTCCAGAATCTACGGGGCAATTACCGTAGGACTTGGAGCAGCGGATAGCTACGTGTTTCGGCCACCTTCTCAAAGACTTCGTAGTTGTTCGACGAGGAGGGAACATGTGAACAGAATGCTAGAGCATACACTTTGATGACGATTTGTCCCAAGCTCCCGCCGGCAGGGAAGCTGAAGGCTTTCATGTTCGCAGCTTGCCCGCCCACGAAGTATCCGCGTAAGGCGAAGTTGTGACAGTTCTTTTTGAAGCCTTGGGGCCCATAAAGAGGGTATAAGCCTAGGTGTTTGCCATCCAGCTCGACAGAATAGAGAAGGTATTGATCATCGTGTTTATTATTCTTTCCTTTGGTCTCAAGCATGATCATGAAGCTATCATAGGGCTGGTATTCGGCATAGCGGCAGGTTTCGTCGAATCCAGGAGCATAGAATTCAGGTAAGACTCTGTTGCTTGACTGCAAATCATCAGTAAGAGAATCTCTCAGAAGATTTGAGACAATCTTCAAGGGCTCTTCCAATTTTGCAGTGACTAGGGAGAAAGACCTACCTGGATCCAAACAGTCGTCCAAGTATGTGACCGCGTAGGGAACGTAAGATGCCCGGCCCTCATCTTGTTTCCAGAAGTTGTTATGTCTGATCYGAAATGAAAGATTGTAAGTATGCAACATATGGTGGAAGTTGGATTGTCGCGTCGGTAGACGAAGTTCCCAAACTTACGAGAAAGAGCAGCAGCGACCAACCGCCTTCTCCTTTGGGTGAATAACCATTCTCTAGGAAAGCGCKTCAGATCAACAACACAATGGCGAAACTTTGAACTCAATTTTAAAAGAAAGGCTTCATCTTATAGCTCCTTCCTTCCCAATTACAAGCAGTATTGAGTCACTACAGCCGCTCTTTCCCCCTAAACATATCTTCTCCTTCCTAATCATTTCCCTGCAAGCAAAATAGAGTCACATAGTGAATATAGCCCCATTCGGCTTCAACATGCTCCACGGCCGCAAAAGTTGTCTCTATCCCTAGCTACCTTACTTCCTACTCTTAGACCRCCATGACCATCCTCCAAATATAGCATAGGCCTGCATTATCCAGCCCTCTTGTACCTAAGGACGTAACCTCAGAAAAAGAGAAAGCTAGCGACCCCAGAGGGTGAATGAAACCACTCAACCAATAGAAAATCGCAGCTGCCCCCCGATCTAACCTCATCCAACCTCAATTCCACCTCTCTCTTCTTACTAAAGCCACCTTATTGCTTTCATCAATAAACCTCCAAATCTCACACACATAYCAACCAAGACCCCATACTCACAGCATCAACATCCGACGAAACTATCCTCCCATCATCTCATCCCCTAGGCAACACGCCCATCTCCGCGTCCACAACCAACCAACCAGCGCTCAAGCTTAGATTCATTCTTGGATCTGCCCTTATGTCCTATATAGTTCTTAATTAGCCCGTCTCTCCCATCAAAAACCCCTATCCCGTCTGGTCGGTCGGCTTGGCGAGGTAGGGCCCTCTACAGAAAATGCGCAGAATGGTAACACGCGCATATCCGCTATCGGGAGGTTGTAGAGTTCCGGGTTTTTTTTGCTGGGGAAGACTTTTTCAAGTGAATTGAGTTCGAAAACGTTCAAATTGGAGCTTTTTGGAGCTTTTTTTGGAGCGGTTCAGTTGTGGAAGTTTTTTGGTGTTTGTAATGCGGTGTTCGGGTATTTTCATCTGATGTTTGGATGGCAGAGCACAACACACGCAGCAACAGTGAAGACGGGCCGCTTTTCTTATTRCAGGTGCAAGAAATGAAGATTGGGCAATGATAACACGGAGCAAGAACGCACGCAAATCACGGCAAGGCAAATGCAAGATTCAAAACGAGTTCCCCAGACTTCTGGATACAAAGCACAAGGCAAATAGCAAAGCACAATCATCAACAAAGGGAATCGCCAAGTCATCATATCATACATTTTGCACTACACAGCTTCTAATTCTAATGACACTGCGCAGCGCCCCCCTCATTCCTGATGATTTTCGCCACAGCCTGTATGAGACTTATGCACATGACCAGAACTCCAAAGCCCACACAAACCATCGCCGGTACCGTCTTCCAACTCCTCGTGCTCAACTTGATATAGCATAACGGCGGCAGTATATAAGCCAGCGCACAAGCACTCGTCGCACCTATCAGCTCAAACACCGCGCCTAGATCACACGTGATAAGTGCCAGCGTCATCGCCGACACCACCAGGCTCGTCGAGARTATGAGGTGCAGATTCATATTGAACGGCTCGCTGGGGAACCAATAATTGAACATGACCTCGCGGCAGACGAAGGCTTCAAGGGGTAGGGTGGTTAGCATGTTGAGCCCGAAGCACAGGCGTGCGATGTTGACCATGGTATTGTCGGCGGCGAAGTTGTTGAGGACGTTGCCTTGGGTCTTGGAGCCGAAGGTCAGGAACCCGGCGAGCGCCATGAGCAGGCACGCGATCATGGAGATGCCGGTGCTGTAGTGGGTGACGCGGGCGAACCGGTCGATGGTGGGAGTTTTGAGGGAGCCGTAGATGAGGAGGGAGTTGTGGTGGCAGACGAATGCTTGGAAGTGTTAGCTGGAAGGTGGAGTCGGGGTTGAAGGGGACAAACCAAATGATATTACGCCAATGGCTTGGAAGATGCCGTCGTTGATAGTGAGTAAAGGGAGGGTAAATTCTCCCCGATCTTCTGTCGGGACGAAGAAACCCTGGACAATGACAGTAAAAAGTATGATCATCATGCTGATTAGAGCAAGCGTGCTTGCTTTTGCCAACTACTCCCGTTAGCTCTTGCTTTTCTCCATATCCGGATGGATTCCAGATCAAGAATCTCACCTTGGCAATATCTCTATATAAGCTCAACGGATAGCTTATGCCCAATATGAAAATAACAATAACAGCCCTTCTGTCCGCAAGCATCCCCAACACCGGTACATCCCCTAGCCCTGGAAAGATCGCTGCAAGGACATGCGGAATCGTATCGCCCACAATAATCCCGAACGCCACCATGCCGCCAAATGCAAAAGCCCACTGCGCAACACTGATAGCAATCAGCCCCGTCTTCCCAAAGCAATGTTGCACCGTCCCCTGAAAGCTGTTGCTCCCGCTCAGCTTACTATTGATCACAATAAGCCGGATCGTCCAGTCCACCGTGACCGTCAGCCCCACTAGCAGAACTATGCCCGTGAAGAGCCCTGCTTGCCGGAATGCGTACGGCTGCCCGATGATGCCGGCCCCGATGATGGAGTTCGCCATGTTCATGAACGCACTCCGCAGCCCTGATTTCGGACGTGTTCGCTCCCGTTCCGCCCATTCATCTATATCTTCATCGCCCCAGGGACTGTTCGCTAGGCTCACGGAGGGAGCTTCGATGTCTGTAAGCAGGGGGACGATCTGTTGGCGGGGTTCGCGGCGGCCGGAAAGAGGGGAATCATTATACGGCGGCGGAGTACCATTTTCCACCGGCGAGGTGTCGACTTCAGGGAGATCGAATCGTACTCTATTTGGGGTTCGTGGGGTCCGCGGAGTAGTAGGCTGACCGGGGTGGACTACGACGTCGTCTCCGTCGTCGTCGGAGGAGTTACCGGAGAGGAGGCCGCGGTCCTCTTCGTTTGCGGGCGTTCCTGAGCTCTCGCCATCTCTACGGGAGGTGCTCGGTTTGGCATTGGCCATGCTGCTGTTATCTGGGACGCATGGTGTTGGGAGGAAGGGTCAGTGAAGGAAGCTTAGAAGGGGGTTCGAGGACCCCCGACTCGCTTAATGCGAGAGTGAGCTTGAGGCTGAAACTATTTTTGGAATTGTCTTTTACGGCTTTTTCAAGGTTTTAATATTATGATATTAAATTCAGAGAAAATACTTCTCACTAGATGGAAGTTTTCAAATTGCTGGGTTGTTCAGATAAAGACTGTTTTTGTTGCCAATCCTGACCCGGCATTGCCTTATCAGGAAGCTGTAGCTGAGAGAAACGAATATGAGCTTTGGAGGTCCATTTGAAGTCAAATTAAACAGGTCATTTGTTGGTAAGCTTACACATTTACATCAGACGCTCAGAATGTTAGGTATGGCTTTCAATGTATTTTCCATTGTTAGCTAAGTATTTGGTCATTGAAAGCCTTCGCTGTGCGAAGAAGCCTTAGCACGTCCGAGACCAGATACAGACTGCCTGCAATTACAACTGGGCCTCCGTCAGCAACAGTCGCAGCCCAGCGCAAAGCCCCCGGGATATCTTCGCCAGAGTTATGAAGCTGAGTGCTATCAACATCAGAGGCGATGGCAGCAGACAAAATGTCTTCAGCTGCCATAGGCTGCACCCACGGCATACCTTYCACAGGCCCAAACTGGACTGCTGCCACAACATCACCTTGGTAAAGCAAAGGCTTCAGAATACCTTCCAACTCCTTGCCCTGCGATGCTGCCAGCACCCAAGTGACCTTGGCGCCTTTCTTCCGTAACCTTCTATCTACATAGGCTCCCAGAACTTCTGCTGACTGAACATTATGAGCCCCATCCAGTACGACAGGCTCGGACCGACCTGTGAGGCTTCTTATATCCATTTTCTGAAGGCGACCTGGCCATGTTATATTTTGTATCGCCGATGAGAGCCGATGCAATGGAGACTGCAGTTTCGTGTACGCTAGATGAAATGTTGTATAAGCACAAGCCAGATTTTGCCATTGATGAGGCTCGAAATCATCTTGTGAAAGCTCATCCAGAAATGATGAGTCCGTGGAGCTCAAAATGACATCTGTACCAATCTCCTTGGCATGATCCTCAACGACTTTGTGAACAGAAGGTGGGTTGCTCTTGTCCAAGACAGATGGAACTCCGGGTCTCATGATGCCGGCTTTTTGAAGAGCGATTTCTTCAATTGTGTTTCCTAAGAAAGCATGATGATCCAATCCAATCTTTGAGATGACAGTGACGGCTTTATTTTGAAGTACGTTTGTAGCATCTAGTCTGCCTCCAAGGCCAACTTCCACGACTCCCATCTCTATCTTTTCCCGAGCAAAGACTTCGAACGCAATAGCCGTCAGAATTTCGAACTCTGAAGCACCAATATCTTGTTCTTTGTTCCTTTCCAGAACGAGCTTTTCTGCTTCTAGGAAGACCGACTCTTTGACGGCCTGTTCGTTGATAGTGATGCAGTCCCAGCGGTCAATCAGGTGCGGGGAAGTGAATCGACCGCATCTTACTCCACTAGCGTGGAGCATTGCAGAGAGATATGCACATATTGAGCCTTTGCCGTTGGTGCCGGCAACATGAATTGCTCTCCAAGGCTGAGGCGTTTGCCGAACCAGGCGGGAGATTCGGCCCAACCCGAGCTCTATCATTTTGAAGGCTGCCCGCAAGCTAACATTAGTTGCCCAAATCCAGGGGTGATGGTGGTTTTCAGATCATGTGCGCCATAGTCGTGAATTCGTTGTCGCAGAGATCAATCTCTCTCCGGCCGGTGAGGCAACCTCGCTGTCGTCGTTGATCGGGTGAAAAAGCTTAGGACATTCTCAGCCTCTCGTTATTTTTGTGGTGCCCCTGTTTGCGCATGCCTTGCATAAGTGGGGTCTCGTGGGCACGAAAAGCGGCACTCGATATCGCGTTTTCACTGTGCCTAGAACAACTTAAGTGATGCCGCTTTTCTTGTCCACCACGATCTGAAGTCGCAGAAAAAAGACGCTAAGACGCTAGTGAGCCCCAAACCCGCCTCCCGTTTTGCGCCCGACCATTCTAGAGATMCATCAACAATCGCTCTTGCCGCATCACGATAATTTCGTTTCATCCAACCCATCTTTCAAATCCCGTCCTCGCGATCGCGGAAGTCTCAGCATCGCGCTCCGCTGCTTTTCCCGCCTTCAAAGCCACTCTACCCCGCGAACATGGGTCTCCCGTAAGATCCAGCCTCCCTCGTTTCGCCGTCCGAGGCTAACAAGATCGCAGACTGTTTGTTGTTCCCGTTGCGCCTCAGTTGCCATCGAAGGCGGCCGAGAAGCCTGCTGCTGCACCACGATCCGCTATCAGAAGGACGCGCACCCTTCGCGGGCCCCACGCACGACCCAACGCCGCGGAGACTCGTAGGCGCCGCATACTGTCAATGGTAGCCGACTCAACACCGGAAGAATATGAGGTTTGGGAAATCCATCAAACCAGTCCTCCAAGCGACGGAGAGTTGACGTCTGTTCCGCGTTCGCAGGAACCAACGCGTCGCAGAATCGAGGCGGGTACAGCGCGCTTAAGCGACATCCGTCTTACAGACGATGAGATGGCGAGGGGCCAGATGCCTCCTGGTGTTCCAGATCCCAGGGACTACTTTCGCGAAAACATTGAAGACCGGCAGCAACGGTTGCGCCATATCAGTCGGAGAATTGCGGCGCGCAATTCGACGCTGACCCCCCCTTACACCGAGTTCGATATCGCCTCTTCTGAGTCCCTACGTCCTGCCAGCCTGACTCCGGCTCTTTCTCCATCTCGGCCATCGAATGAAACAGAAAGTCCTCGGAACTACCGCGCAGAAGAGCTTGGCTTTCGTCGGAACACCCGAACGGTTCCGTCGTCTAGAGATGAAGTGAGTACTAATTGTCAAATTTCCTTCTGACCTAACACTCCTTTCCTATGCAATTTCTTATAGCGAAATAAATACAAGATTGCACAGACAATGCTGACATGGCTTTGCAGCTCCCATCAAGAGCTACTTTGTCGGAGAGAGTCTCAGCCATGAATAGATCTTTGAGCTCCCGCAGAATGAGGCCATCAGCCCGGTTTGATGGTTTGGGAGATCGAGACCGGAGTCTGAGTCCTGAGGGAGGTGCAGCTTGGGACACCCTCTTGACGAGCATCACGCCTGATCCTCAGCCGCCGAGTGCAGGATCTTCTTTCGCATCTGCGCCATCTGCAATTGCAGCGGCTTCTTCCGCCCCAGCGTCCGCCAGTACCTCTATGACTAGTATGGGCCCATCGGAGCCGAGACCTGTTGTTATCAACGATTGTGACATGTCGGATTCATCTACCAGCGATGACGATGAAGAAGACCTTTATGAACTTCGAGAATTTCCAAGCGGACGAAGGAGAGCACGCGCGTGGAGATCATATGCGGACGTGGTTACAGCTCGTGCTGATCAGGCACGTGCCTCAGAATCTCAGGATTCGGGTGATTTGGAGGGAATGCATAGTATTATCTCGCGTTTGGCAGAGACCGATACGATCCCGGATGAATGGTGGGCTTCAGCTGGACTGACTCGGAACCTTCGCCGCGAACCATCGACTTGATGAGAATTCAACGGCAGACCAAATACGATACATTAATGCGGAAATGGATGGGCTAGGCCTTGTGATACCACCTTGTACTTTAGCTTGCATTTGTTTGCACTTTCAAAAATTCGCAGAGCTATGTTTGGTGAAAAGTTTGAACGGCGCGGGAGTTAGGATTGATCTGGGATTTAATGGTTGGCATGCTTTTTCTAGTGATCAGCTTCACAATTGACGAACATTACAATACATCGGACCTCATTTTCCGGCAGGTGAAATTTATCGGGAACTTGGGTAGCACGAGTCCAGGGGTCGAGGCTGACAGAGACAGGGGAACCAGGCGATAATGATCCGTCGAACAATGTRAAAATTTGAATGAAACTGTTTGACTTTTCGATAGAATGATTGGCCGTGCGAACTGAGGATAATAATTTGAATGTCGCTACTAAAAGAAAATCCGAAACCTGCTATTGATCGGTATCTCGAGCTCCAATTGGATCGTTGCCGCCTCAGCCTTATTATGCAAGTCGCGCATCCTAGTCGACTCTTGTTTGCCATTCTGTTATTGCCAATTTCTCTTCCCGAACCACGAACTTTTTTAATAGAGACATAGCTCTTACAAGCCTCCGCAAGAAAATGAGGCATYCCATCCAAGCCGCGAATTTYTCCTCCCAGCAGCAATAAAACAATTGTGTTAGCAGCCGCGTGCGATTTGCAGGGAACCCGCCTATTCACAACCCGGTCTATTATACCCCGCGAGGAAGACCGTGCCTTTTGAAACGAGAAACGAGGAAGCTAGGCCTCCGAAAGACACGAGGGATGCTATCCTTTACCTCCCGACCTCCTCCCACCGTTTGAGCACGCGCCTGGGGTCAAACAAAGGCCATGGTCTCCCTTCCTCCGTCCTCGTCCTCGGACCGCAGTAACAAAGTTGGGGCTGAGGGTAGGGCGGAGAGGACACCGGGTACGCCGAGGAAGGAGGGCAGAAGCGCAGAGGGGAGAGCAGGGAAAGAGAGGGCTGTTCAGGACCCAGGGCTCAAGGACTACGTGAGTGTCTGCCTGTGACAAGGAAGTGGGGTTGAGGGCTGACTTGTTGGCACAGCGTCTTGGGGAATGTCTAGGCAAAGGAGCGTTCGGCTCCGTGTATAAGGCGTTCAATTGGGGAACTGGAGAGGCTGTGGCTGTCAAACAGATCAAACTTGGGGATCTTCCAAAGAGCGAACTGCGAATGATCGAGGTATATACAAGGCTTGGGAGGTGGAGGTTGGATGCTGACGTGGTTCTCAGGCCGAAATAGATCTTCTGAAGAATCTTAACGTAAGTATTATATCATCTCGAGTGGTACAGAAGTACATGCTGACAGTTTGTAGCATGATAATATTGTCAAGTACCTTGGGTTCGTCAAATCAACAGACTGCCTAAATATCATATTGGAGTAAGTCTTGGCCCACCACAAACTCAATAATTTTTGCTAACAATTCAGGTATTGCGAGAACGGATCACTACACTCGATATGCAAAAGTTATGGCAAATTCCCTGAGAACCTCGTTGGCGTCTACATGGGCCAAATCCTCCTTGGCCTCCAGTATCTCCATGATCAGGGTGTTATTCATCGAGACATCAAGGGCGCAAATATTCTCACAACCAAGGATGGAAAGGTCAAGCTTGCAGACTTTGGAGTGTCTACCAGCACGCTGGCTGGAGCAGACAAGGAGGCACAAGTGGTCGGAACACCTTACTGGATGGCGCCTGAAATCATTCAGCTTTCAGGAGCAACGCCCGCGTCTGATATATGGAGTTTGGGTTGTACGGTTATTGAGCTACTGGAAGGAAAGCCGCCGTATCACAAGCTRGCTCCGATGCCAGCTCTGTTTGCAATAGTCAACGATGACCACCCACCTTTGCCAGAAGGTGTCTCGCCGGTAAGTRGAGCCTGTGTTTGATGTTGGTGTACAGTCCACTAAGTCAAGATAGGCTGCGCGAGATTTCCTCATGCAATGTTTTCAGAAAGACCCTAATCTTCGAGTATCTGCGCGGAAACTGCTGAAGCATGCTTGGATTGTAGGGTCTCGACGGACAGATGCCCCAGTTGCAAAGCCACCCGCCAATTTCAGCGAGGCTGTTGAAGAAGTGAAGCAATGGAATGAGGCGCTAAGATCACCTCAAGGTGCCGGATCATTTCGTGCTTCCACAAGATCCAACGTTGCCAGTCCTCTTCCTTCGAGGAAAGACCCTCCTTTGCGCAGTGTCCATAATGAGCAACAGCCAGCTCAACTCATCACGCCGGCGAAAGGCCCGCTTTCCCTAGCGAAGCCAAAGAACCAGGCTGAAGCATTTCGATCCCCTGAAAGTACAGGCAAGTCAAAATCCATTTCAGGACGATGTATTTTCTGACTTATCCAGCTGATGATAACTGGGACGATGACTTTGCGACTTCCATATCGCCAAGTGCGCTTCATCTCCCACAATTCAAGCCACATGATAACTTTGGTGGTTTGCTGTCGTCGGATCGTTTGAAATCATTTGCCTCATTCGATAGTACGAACGATGAGAACGATGAAAACGACAATTGGGACAATAACTTCGAAGGCGACCTTGTGACTATCAAGCACGCTGAACYAGATCCACATGATCTGGAGACGATTCGCCCATACCGCGTCAAGCCCACAGTGATTACGCAAGACCTCAAATCTGTCAAGCCTACGCCACCGCCGAAGATCCACTCGAGAAAAGCATCAAATAGCGCTCCTCCAAGACCTAGGTCTCCCATCAAGGGTCAGCCGGCCACAAAATTCCCTTTGCCTGAGAGACCTGCTGCATTGTATAGAGAACAGTCAGTAGAGGACTACCCAGACATTTTTGTAGAGAATGACAACGTATTCGATCGACGGCTGAACATCGTCAAGGATGACGCCCTCTCACCAAAGCTATTCCATCCATCAGATCTTACGAGTCTGCCCCGGTCAGCTCAGTCGCCTATCGTCARTGGCAATGGGAGCATGCGAAGGAAGACAATGCCTCGCCCCAGAGAAGACCCTTCCATGCGCAGAACTAGGTCTTCAGTAGAAATTCAAAGATATGCTGAAGATGAAGGAGACGAAGATTTCTCGGATATTTTTGGAAAAGATGTCGCCATTGTTGAGAAAGATGAGAGTGATCGCGGGTCTGAAGATGGAGTCGCGACTTTGATGCTTCATTCCAAGCTGTCTAACAATTCGTGGCTCGGTGATGAAGACGATGAAGACGACCCTTTTGCATCGCTTGAACAAGGGTTCGATGAGATGGATCTACAGGCCAACATTGCTCGTGATAAGCATGCTAGACTTTGCACACTAGTTGAAGGACTGGTAAGCTCCTTGAAGGTCACTGAGGATCCTGACACCCTTGCGGATCTTTCAGAACAGCTGGTAAGCACCTCCAAGGCCCTAAGCGCTTCAATGCTGATCAAGACAGCTGGATGTACTCTATGAATCCGAAGATGCTAAAGGTTTAATTATTAGCGCTCATGGCATGCTACCAATTCTAGAAATATTGGAGCCCTGTACTGTTAAAAGCCGGCAAAGCATGATTCTCCGGCTGCTGAAAGTAGTCAACACTGTAAGAAAGCGCAGCATATCCTACGGTCCCCATGCTAACGTACGCAGATCATYCTGAATGATGTAGAGATTCAAGAGAATCTGTGCTTCGTCGGTGGCATTCCGATTATCACAAAATTCGCTGCTAGACAATACTCGACGGATATTAGATTAGAAGCGGCTGCATTTGTGCGGCAAATGTATCAAACATCAACACTTACATTACAGATGTTCGTCAGCGCTGGTGGTTTGAACGTTCTTGTTGAGTTCTTAGACGAAGAYTACGACGAGGCAAGGGACCTGGTTCTGATCGGCGTCAATGGTATTTGGAATGTTTTCGAGCTTCAGGTAAATACTTTGTCTAATTACGCATCATTTTCTGACATATAATCAGGGACCAACGCCTAAAAACGATTTCTGTCGTATCTTCTCAAGAAGCAAAATTCTGTCTCCTCTGGCGTTAGTGCTAGACCGCGTCCTCGACGAAGAGGACGAACTATCTGAGCTGATTGAAGGTCGTATTGTGAACATATTTTACCTGTTTTCACAGGCAGAAAATTATGTCAAAGAAGTAGTGGCTGACCGCGTCGTATTGAAACGTATGTGCCCTATYGATCTTATTGTATCTTTCTAACAGTCATAGGCGTCCTCAAGGATCTTCGACGGATGACCCCAGCACATCAAATTACCATGCTCAAGTTCATCAAGAACCTGTCGATGTTATCAACAACGCTAGATAGCCTCCACGCCGCGAACGCCATCGAGCTTTTGATAGACCTGCTGAGCTCCAGCATGAAGAAAGCTCCCGCTCACTTCAGGGAGATCTCCAACCAAGTGTTGAACACAATGTATAATCTATGTCGACTCAGTAAGGCACGGCAAGAGGATGCTGCAATCAATGGCATCATTCCCTTATTACAGAAGATTATGAAGACCAAACGCCCACCAAAGGAATTCGCGCTTCCCATTCTCTGCGACATGGCCCACTCAGGGAAGGTGGGTAGGAAGTACTTATGGCAGAACAAGGGGTTGCAATTCTATGTGTCGCTACTGGAGGACCAGTACTGGCAAGTCACGGCCCTGGACGCCATCTTCATATGGTATGTACCTTTCTCCAGCGTAAGACAAGCTTGCTAATCGGACTCCAGGCTCCAAGAAGAGACCGCCAAAGTCGAGAAATCTCTACTGGACGGCAACTTCATAGAAGCAATTGTGCACTGCTTCAATGCCCCTCGAGCAAGCGCGTTCGACTACAATCTCCTCGAACCACTACAAAAACTCCTTCGTCTGAGCTCCCCAGTCGCGGCATCATTAGCACGGCCCGACCTCTTCACTGGCATTCTCCAAAAACTTAACCACAAAAAGGCTGTCGTCCGCCTCAATCTCCTCCGCATCGTTCGCAGCATCTGCGACCCCAGCGACGAGAAATCATCAAGTCTTCGCGGCCACCGGCTCTTCGAAGCCATCGAATCACTAGCTGAGAATGACTCCGCAGTCCTAGTCCGCAACATGGCCAGCGAGCTCGTGAAGTCTAATCACGAGAGAGAAAGCGACAGCAGTAAACGGCCTGGTACAGCTGCAAGACGGAAAAGCTCGTTCACGCCGCCTGGATTGCATCAGAGCGTCTCGACGCCGATCACGCCGACGCATGTTAGCAGGTCTTCGTTTATCGATGGTAGTATCACGCCCAGACGAACGGCCACGAGCTCGACCGGGGAATCGATACTATACAGGCCAAGGAGCAGAGATGGCGGCAGCGCAATGCCAGCGTCGCCCAGGCGGACGAGCTCCGAGCTTGCAGGAAAGAGTCGCTTACCACGGACTTCTCTGCTGCGGTCCTCACAAAGCTCAATGGCAGCGCCCTCCTTGAAGGATAGCCATGAACCCGCTTCTGCTTCGCGGCGGGAGAGCTATGTAGGGCTCAGAGATCAGAACGGGTCGGCGCGCCCGACTCTCAATTCGAAACGGAGGACAAGACCACCAAGTGGGGATATCAAATGGTCGTGAGCTGAGGATGGATGGTTGGTGTTGGATTGTGCATTTTGGAATGGCGTCATAAATAGGTATGAAAAGGGTCTGTTGCATAGTTTGCGGGGRGAGCAATGCATGTGAATACGTAAGTTATGAATTGGTTTTGGCACGTGGTTCTTATGGTATAGACATGGATACGAGGCAATGCTGAAATGTTGTACTGTACGTCTTGAATAATGCCTTCTCTGAATGCTGTAAAAAAGTGGAGACATTTGGCAAGTGCTTTCCTCCTGCTGCTTAAGCTGTGGAGGAATGCCGATGAACTTCTTTTGACTGACGGAATACTTCTCTGGACTTCAGTAGGTCATAAGTAGGATCTCTCATTTGAAACACCTAGTTTGAGCATATGTCATCTCTTCAAGAATCTACCCCTCATGTAACAGGAAGGGTTGGGCYCCCTTTGCTCTCGTAGCTCTCTCTCTGCCCCTCTCTTGAAATTTAAATCACTCCACGATTCTTCAATAGCATCTTGCTCCGTCGGACATCAATACTTCAGTCAAGAATACGATTGCTGTCAAGACCGAACTTCGTCCATGCGTACGAATGATCAAGCTTCAAATACTTCTATTGGCAGACGAGTACCTACCTGTGTACACAATCATTGATAGATATAGATATACCAGGTCCTGGCTCACTAGCACACAGCTTCACACACTTCTACTCTACTCTTGTGCCTACCGCTAGCCTTCTCCATAGTGAATCTATTCAGCAGGAAGGGAATTACTATGTAAGAAGCCAACTCTCCCGCTACTCTTGCTGCAAKTCTCCRTGAAGCGTGGATGCTTGTGTCATTGAGCGTCAGCGACGGCAGGACAAGCCTTCAGAGCCTTCACTGCTTCCTCCCGCCTTACACTCCCCTCTTCCCTTTTCGAGATGCGTAGTCACGAACAACAGAATCTTATCGGATCTTAAATTYAGTTGAAGGACTAGCTGCTGTCACRAAGWTCGTTCGTTCGAGCATTCAATGATCAASTRRCCAGTGATCCAACACCTTTTCAGCGAGTATAGCATGCAGACAAGCGCCTGAGAACACAGGTGCCCAGTGTTCCTATTGCCTCCCGCCACCAT
>QYSG01006003.1:0-54925 GCA_003988875.1 Lachnum nothofagi
TATTTAAATATTAAAGGGAAATTCCCTAAAACTTTTATTTTATATAAAAACCAATAAACTTTAATTTAAATAATTTAAATATATATTAAAATTACTATTRAATTATTATTATAATATTAATATTTTATTAATTTTCTAAAAATCAATATATATAAATTATAATATAAATTTAATTAATAATATTATTATTAATATTTTATTATATATTGAAAAAAAAACCTATTAATTAGTAAATTAATTAATTATATTTTAAATTCTTATTAAAAATATAATATATATATTATTAAATACTAGGGGAAGACCCCCTAGAACCCCCCTTTTTTATTTTATTAATAATTTAATTTAAAAATTAAAATTATTTTCAAAGTATTATTAATTAATATATATAATYTAAAAAATAATTAGATTTATAAATTTAATTATAAACTTTGTTTTTAATATTATTATTATATAAACTATTTTATTAGTTTTTTAAAACTTATTTAAAAAAATTTCAATTTTATTAATAATAATCTTTTTATAGATTTAAATTAATAAAAAATATTAATATTAAAACAAAATATTTTATATAAAATTATTAATAATAATTAATTAATTAATTAATAATTTAATTTTTATATAAAAGCTTTTTTGTTTTATTAATATTATAATTTTAATAAAAGATTTAGTTATTATATTTATTATTATATTTATTATTATATTTATTATTAAATACCAGGGGGAGACCCCCTGGAACCCCCTTTTTTACTTTATTTATTTTATTTACTTTATTTATTTTATATAAATCCACTAGAACCCTTTATTATTATTATTATTATTATAAATTATAAGTTTATATAAATTATAATAGCTAGAGTGGCTATAGTGGCTATAGTAGCTAAGTAGTACAGTATAGTAATGGTGCAATAGTGTAGTGGCGCAGTGGTGCAGTGGCGCAGTGGCGTAGTGGCTGAAGTGGCACGTGTGGGCCAGAGCCGTATGCACGTGTGGCTGCAGGCACGTGCAGGCCAGAGCATACGTGGCCACTGCGCCCGGCCACTTCATTGAAAAACTTCAAAGAGCCGTACCGCACGTAATGTTAGAATTATAATAAAAGTAAAAACAGCATTTAAATGCGTTAGTTTAGTGCTATAAGTTAGTATTTTTTTAATAAAATACATTGGTGGTAGCTAGATGTAATATAGCAGAAGCTTTAAAATCAAAGTTCAAAAAAAAAGTTCTTCGGTAAATAGCAACAGAATTAATTACTGGTTCGCTTAGCAATAAAAGTGGAACACTTTTTGACCACTTTTCAACATATACAATTAACACTAAGTCTCCGCAATGCCCGCTGCGCTGGGCAATAAAAACTAAATTATATAAAAACTAAATTATATAAAAACTAAATTATATAAAAACTAAATTATATAAAAACTAAATTATATAAAAACTAAATTAAAATTATATAAAAACTAAATTATATAAAAACTAAATTATATAAAAACTAAATTATATAAAAACTAAATTATATAAAAACTAATTATATAAAAACTAAATTATATAAAATATATAAATTTCTAATAAAAATTAATTATTTTTAATTTTTAAAGTTAATAATAGCAAAAACCGATTTAATATTTTATAATTAAATACCAGGGGGAGACCCCCTGGGACCCCCCATTTATTCAATAATTTTTAAATTAAACTAAAATATTTTATATAGAAATTTATAAACTTTAATTTAAATAAATATAAAAATCATTTTTTATTTTTATTAAATCTATTATTATAAAAAAATAATTAATTAATATTTTAAAAATCAATATATATAATTTATCAAATAATTGGATTTATAAATTTAATTAAAAACTTTATTTTTATTAATATTATTATATAAAATTTAGAAAAAATATATTATTATATTTTCAAAATTTTAATATTAAAAAAAGGTTTTATATAAAAATAAAAATTATTTTTTTATTAATTTTTTATTAGTATTCTATTATATATTATATAAAAAGGATTTTAAATTAATTTATTAATTAAATATTAAATTTATTATTTATTAATATTATAATTTTAATTAAAAGTTTAATTATTTATATTTATTATTAAATACCGGGGGGGACCCCCTGGGACCCCCCTTCTTAATTTTTTTTAATTTTTTATTAATAATTATAGTTTTCAAATTAAATGTAAATATTAAAGTTATTTTCTAAATATTATTAATTAATATATATAATTTATAAAATAATTAGATTTATAAATTTAATTATAAACTTTGTTTTTATTATTATTATTTTGTAAAAAATATATATTATTATTGAAAAAGTTTTTAACTTTATTAATAATAATCTTTTTATAGATTTAAATTAATAAAAACAATTAATATTAAAAAAAGCTTTTATATAAAAATAAAATAATTAAATAATTAATATTATAATTTTAATAAAAGATTTAGTTATTTGTATTTGTTTTTATATTATTCTTTATTTACTTTATTTACTTTATTTACTTTATTTACTTTATTTACTTTATTTACTTTATTTACTTTATTTTTACTTTATTTACTTTATTTACTTTATTTATTTTATTTACTTTATTTACTTTATTTACTTTATAGAAATCCTTTAAGTTTATTTATTTATTATTATTATTATTATAAATTATAATAGCTATAATAGCTATAATAGCCATAATAGCCATAATAGTACAATAATATAATAGCGTAGTAGCGTAATAGCATAATGGTATATATAAGCCAAAGCCATATGTACGTATTTAAAATATATAATAGAAACTATAGGTATAAGTTATTTCATTAAAATTTAATTTATTATTTTAAAAAAGTATATTATATATAATTTTAAAATTATAAATTAATATTTTTTTAATAAAATATATTAGTTATAATTAAATATAATATAATAAAAACTTTAAAATAAAAAATAAAATAAAAATAATTTATTAAATAATAATATAATTAATTATTAATTTATTTAATAATAAAAATAAAACATTTTTAATGATTTTCTAAAGATTATTTAATATAATTAATAATAAGTTTCCCTAATGCCCGCTGCGCTGGGCAATAATTAATTATTAATTTACTTAATAAAAAAAATAAAACATTTTTTTATAAATCTTTAAAAATTACTAATATAATTAACAATAAGTTTCCCTAATGCCCGCTGTATTAGGCAAAAATATAATATTTAAAAAAATAAATTAAAATATAGAAAATAAATTAAAAAATTAAATATATTTTCAAAATTAAATATTATATAAATTATTAATTAAAATAATTAATAGTTAAAACTAGAAAAGCAATATCGAAAATATTATAAGTACATAAAAAAAACAAAAAAAACATTAAATATAGACCTTCTAACGCCACGCTTTAAACCACTAAATAAAAGAAAAAAAATAAGCCATGCCTAGCATAATACAAAAAAAATAATTATTAATATAAAACCTAATTTATTTAAATTAAATCTAAAAATTTATATAAAAAAATTTAGAAAAATTTAGAAAAATTTATATAAAATTTATATAAAATTAAAAAATTAAAAAATTAAAAAATAAATATTAATTAATAAAAAAATATTTTTTAATATAATTAAAATTTAAAATTTATGCAAATTTATATTTATTAATAAAAAGATTTAAAATAAAAATTATAAAAAATATTAAAAAAAAACAAAAAATAAAAAACAAAAAATATTTAAAAAATTAATAATTTTAATTTTAATTATATATAAAATATATAAATTATAAATAAATATTATAAAATATTATAATTTAAAAATAAATATTATAAAAAATTATAAAAATTATAAAAATTATAAAATATTGCAAAATACGCAATTAATAACTTTACCTGGGTAGACGAAAGTGCGAAAGCGCTAATGGTCATAATTGCTATATGGCTCTGATATAACCTTAGTGCTAGTTTAATATTGGGATATGTTTCAGTTAAACGCCAGAAATGCTTATTGAGTTCTAGTATACAATTTAATGTAAAACACAAAATAATTGGATATTCTAGGAAGTCATCACATAGGTCTAGGTAAACAACCTGCAGGCGTACTATTTTACAGAAGCATTCGTCGAGGATCCTCAATATACTCTTTGACTTTCACCAAGAATGAGACGGCTTCCCGGCCATCCAAGAGACGGTGATCGTAAGTAAGGGCCAGGTACATCATGGGCCGGATGACAATCTGCCCGTTCACAACCACAGGCTTGTCCTTGATTGCGTGCAATCCGAGAACAGCGGTCTGCGGGAGATTGATGATCGGAGTGCCCATGAGTGAGCCGAACACACCTCCATTGCTGATGGTGAAGGTACCTCCTGCCATGTCCTCGATGGTGAGTTTGTTGTCACGAGCCTAAGTCTTGGTTAGCGTGCATAAGAACTACACCATACAAACATACCTTCTTGCCTAGGTCCGCAATCGACTTCTCGATACCAACCAGATCCATGGCCTCCGTATTCCGCACAACAGGAGTCACCAACCCCTTTTCCGTGGCCACAGCAACACTGATATCGACGTAGTCTCTGTAGACAATGGTATCCCCACCATTTGGACCTTCAATTGATGCATTGACAGCTGGAATATCTCTCATTGCGAGTACACAAGCACGTGAAAAGGCACTCATGAACCCTAGTTTCACGCCAGTCTTCTTCAAGATCTCGTCCTTGTAGAGTTTCCGGAATTCCATGAGA
Source organism: Lachnum nothofagi (assembly GCA_003988875.1). Taxonomy (NCBI): domain Eukaryota; kingdom Fungi; phylum Ascomycota; class Leotiomycetes; order Helotiales; family Lachnaceae; genus Lachnum; species Lachnum nothofagi. The sequence goes on from QYSG01006003.1 coordinate 4,709, forward strand.
GATGACATGTCGACCTCGTTGAAGGTGGTGAGAGAGGCTGCAGTGTTCTGAGATTGCTTCAGGCGTTCTGCAATACGCAGGCGCATACGGTTCATCTTGACCTGGAGGAGCCATTAGCTTGGGAAAGTCAGGCACGAAAATTCTGCTACATACCCGGCGCTCTTCACGGCTTCCAAGCACTGGAGCGGAACTGCTTTGTTTTGATTCCGACTTTAGCTCGGTCTGCTTTGGTGGAGGAGACACTTTCTTTGGCTCTGCCTTCTTTTCTTGTGGAGGTGGGGGAGGTGGAGGAGAGGAGCTCGACTCATCCCCGGCTTTTGACTCATCCTTCGACGGCTTCGGGTCTGAAGAAGTTGGCTGTTCGCTGGAAGCGGGTTCTTTAGGGGTGGAGTCTGCCTTCTCTTCTTTTCCACCTTCCGAAGCAGCTCCAGGTTCGAGCTTGAGAAGATCCTGGCCAACAGTAACTGTATCCTCCTCATTGACTAGAAACTCCTTGATTGTACCAGCCTCAGGAGCATTGACGGCGACATCAATCTAATGACCATGTATTAGAACATCTTCGATAGCGCGCGACGCAATAGCTTGCCTTATCCGTCTCAATCGTAGCAATCTCTTCATCCTGCTCAACGTGGTCGCCGGGTTGTTTCAGGAACTGCTTTAATGTGCCTTCCGAGATCGATTCAGCCATTTCTGGCACCTTGACGACTCTGTCCGCATATGACCGGAATTGCTGTACAACAGGAAATGGGTATCTCAATTGCGACGCACGGGAAGAACGCACGAAGCGCGATGCAACTAAAAGCCTTCTAGAAAGCATCTTGTATGAATAAAAGAAAAAGAGGGAACGGAGGAGAGGTGCTGGCTCGAGCGGGCGAAGGCGAAGGCGAAGGTGAAGACGAAGGACGAGATGCGGTCTCCAGACTTTTCTAGGTTCTCTACTGTACTGTAGCGAATTAGCCGCAACCACCTCGACCTCGACATCAACCAACGCTCGTCATCACGTTTCACAATTGAACGTCCACCCGCGACAAAGCCGAAAATTGAGCTGGTGGATACGCACCTGAAGTCTGCAGCTTAAGGCGGAGACGACCTAGAAGGCGTCCTCGACTGGATATTCGTGTGGAAGGTACGGCACAAGGGTTCAAGATGTCTACCAAGCAAGTTGTTTCGTGAGTCCTTTACGCCCTAGATGGCTGGCATGAGCTGACAGTACTCTTCTTCAAGATCTCTCTATCGACGCTCCTTGAAGCTTGCCCTCGACTGGTCCGTTCACCGTTATCTCTGGAGAGGACAGGCGCTCTACATCAGACAGCTCTTCGAGGCGAACAAGGACATCCGAGACCCAAGACAGCAGCGCGTGAGTGGAGAAGATGCCGATCCTTTACTGAGAGAGATCTAATAGTTGGTTTCTAGGCGTTGTTCCAGGAGACGGAGGATTTGTTAGAGAAGTGGAAGCACCCGGATCCATACCACGCGCCCACAGCACCTGGAGGTTGGTTTCCCAAAATCTTAGCTTCCTTGGAGGTGTTGTCTTTGTTCGAATGCAGGGACTGACGCTTCTTTCTTCTAGGATCTAAATACGAGCGCAATCTACCAGCCCCAATTCTTGATCGTAAGTATCACCTAGCAAGACAGACTACCTGGTGCACCAAAACTAATACCTTGTAGCCCCTCCACACATCCAGATGTAGAAGACCCTTTCTCAGCGGACATGCGGTTCTTGAAGGCATCACAAATTTGTACATAGAATATAGCAGCAAATGAAGCAAGCAAAGTTGTCACAGCCTGACCACCAGTTTCCTTTTATGTTTAGATTTTTAACATAGGTATTGATAGTGCCGAAAGGCCCGTTCGGCTGGCTCTCCAAGGTCGCAACTACATTGCTCGAGCTTGATTTGGCACCTTTTAAGGAAGTTGATATCGCCTGCTGCTGAATCTAAACTCACTGTTTCGTCTAAGTTCGAATAGCAGTTAATTACCACTAAAGTCAAGGTGCTACCGGCAGGGAGCGCCTAATGGCGAATTTGACGCGGTTTCTGCAAGCAGGCAAGGCGCATTGCAAAAGGAATATATGAAAGCTCAACCAGGAGTCCCGATACTGAATGTGATGTAAATTCAAATCCAGACCAATAAAATCACAGAGAGCGAAGTGAAACAAATGTAAGTTTTGTCGGTTTCTCATAAGATTGATCTCTCGTAGCAATCCTTATCCATTGCCATGGATTTTAATGTACAACCAGAACGCGGAAAAAGCAGCCGTGAACCCAGACCCAGCGACACCCCATTATCATGAAATAGCAGACCCTCAAAAAACCAAACAGCCAGAAGAAACAGAAATCTATAGTTCTTGGCTGGCAGTCTTTCCACCTTTGGCAGTCTTCTTGGGCAGGAGGTCTGAATAGCTGTTAGCAAAATGAAGCGTGATCCGAATGCGGGGAAACTTACTCTGGTGGATGTTTGGCAGGACACCACCTTGTGCGATCGTGACGTGCCCCAGAAGTTTGTTCAATTCCTCATCGTTTCTGATGGCGAGCTGGAGATGACGAGGGATGATACGGGTCTTCTTGTTGTCGCGGGCGGCGTTACCAGCCAACTCGAGGATTTCGGCAGCAAGATATTCGAGAACAGCAGCGAGGTAGACGGGAGCACCTGATAGACGCATTAGTTAGCATGCGGGGAACGACGCGTTAATTGGGACTCACCAGCACCGACACGCTGAGCGTAGTTGCCCTTTCTCAAGAGACGGTGGACACGACCGACTGGGAAGGCGAGACCAGCCTTGGACGATCGGCTGCGAAAGGCGGGTTAGCAACGACTCGATCGAGAAAGCAGAATGACTTTAGACAACAAAGCCAAAAATCGACGCGTCAAAGCGACCTGGGAACCAAAATAAACAAGCTGGAAGGAGCTGGGGACTCACGATTGCGCGTTCTTGGAGCCGCTGGCCTTTCCTCCAGATTTGCCTCCAGTCATTTTGAGTGAGTTTTGGGGGTGGGTGGGTGAGAAAGATGGGTTTGTTGGTGGAAGAGGGTGGTGTTGATTGATGAGACGTGTATGTCGTGCTGTCGATGAAAAATTGCGGATGGAGGAGGGAAGCTGCTTGATGGGGGGGAGACGTTTGAATTTGTAGTCGGGCACCGCGCTGCGGGCAGTCGCTAATCACTGGAGGGCAGGCGCGGGCGCTGATTGGCTGCAGGGGGATGCTGCCCCAAGCTTCCGCCCTTACGAAATCAACAGCAGGCGCGAGAGCGAGCGGGACCAAAACATGCAGGCGCGCCGCTAAGCCCGTCCCGGCCGCGCGTGGCCTGTGATTGCAATCACAACGCTAGTTCGCGCGAGAGTACATTAACCTCGACGCCCTCCATCTGCCAACTCTTCCTTTCCATTTCCCCTCCCAAGTATCAGCCATCGCCCATCAACACACGTCGACCAGCATCACCCGCTCACCCGCCCACTCCCATCTTTCCAACACATTTACGACTCTCACGTCTTAATTCCCAATCTCCGTCAAAATGCCTCCCAAAGCCGCCGCCGAGAAGAAGCCCGCCTCCAAGGCACCTGCCTCCAAGGCCCCCGCTGAGAAGAAGGAAGCTGGCAAGAAGACCGCTGCATCTGGCGACAAGAAGAAGCGCACCAAGACGCGCAAGGAGACCTACTCTTCTTACATCTACAAAGGTATGCGCGCCTTTTTCAGTCGCGCCTTTCCCACAACATTGGGTCGCGTCTGTAGCATTGCGACATAGCTCCCAAATCATCCTAGCCTCTCGCATCAACACCAAGTCGCGTCTTCCGTTTCAATGATACTGACACTTCTACTTTTAGTCCTTAAGCAAGTCCATCCCGACACCGGCATCTCCAACCGTGCTATGTCGATCCTGAACTCTTTCGTCAACGGTGTGTTATTACGAACTCGCTTCTTTGGCCTTCAAATACTGATTGAATTTCCAGACATCTTCGAGCGCGTCGCAACTGAGGCATCCAAGCTCGCAGCATACAACAAGAAGTCCACCATTTCATCCCGAGAGATCCAGACCTCGTAAGCTATCGTGCGTTTATTGAAGCCGCTTCACCATGCTGACTACCTGCAGTGTTCGACTGATTCTCCCCGGTGAACTTGCCAAACACGCTGTTTCAGAAGGTACCAAGGCCGTCACCAAGTACTCTTCCTCCACGAAATAGGCGCATTTTCTTTTCGGGTTTTTATGGGATGCTGGATTTGCTTTGGCTTTGGGTCATCTTGTTGCGATGATACGGCTCGAGTGGATTCGGGTTCTTCGGGTCTCTTTTTAATGCGTTATGGATGGTCTGCTTTTATGGGGGCAAATGTCTTCACGGTCTGTTTTCGGGGTACGTGGCTGTACAATAAGCGTCTTCAAGAATAGGGATATGAAGACAACAATTGAAACATGAACATCAATTCAACGACTTCGGCCTGTGATTTGCGGGTGCTTCTCGTTCTGCTTTATCGGTATGCAATTTTAGGATTGAAGAGGCGTGGCTATCCGGACTTCGCCTTCAACTTTGACAATGTTGAGGATGTGCTGCGTGTCAGCCATTTGAGATGTTAATTTTCGACCTGCATTGCCAAAGTCCTTGACATCTTTGTACCACTTTGATGAAGAGTGAGTTGCCAAGCCTTTGTGACAGACCAGGATCTGGATATCATTTGTTATTCATCTTGATTCTATTTACAGCGCATGCAATTCCCATTTCGGCACGCCTTCAAATGCAAGAAACAAAACCAGCGCCGACATTGCTTTCTATAACGAATCCCCCATATACCGAGGCAACTCCAAATTTACACGGTTAGAATCTATATCTCTTACCATCCGCAAGACTGCCTAGCCCAATCCTGCCTTGGTGGTCTTTACAACATGAGAAACTGGTTGCAAGATACCCTTGTTGTTGATAGCACCCAGAGCGGTACCGGTGCTCCAGCCCATTTTCTCCAGCATGGCTCTGCCCCTGTTCTCGACCCCAAGCTCCGGCGCAGATCCCCCGACGATATCGCCATCTCTGTAGCTGACCCCAGCGCTATTGCCGCCTCGAAGAGTTCGCGGGCCCCGCTTCTTGCCGCCGACGTCCATACGAGGGAGAAAACGTCGACTCAAGCGTGCTTCAATAACGTCGAACCTGTCGCCAATGTGACGTGGGGTTTTTTGAGTCTTTGTGAGAATGGGGAAACGCGACTTGCCACCACCGACTGACTTCGATTTCAAGCTGAATGCATTGGCTAGCTCGTGGATAACCTTGCGATCAGCCTTGTCCATGGGAGGAAGAGCGAGCCTGAAAAGTTTTAGTTATGTAAATGCAACTACCAGCCTGAGACGGGACACATACGTGGTATTACCACCCATCAAAAAGTCTTTAATCTCTTCCTTGACTTCGTGAATGGAAATACCTTCCTTGTACTTTTGCTTCAGATCAGGCTTGCCATTCTTCTTCCCGAGCATCCCTTGAGCCCGAAGCTCTTCCCGCTCCTGCTTTCTTTCCTTCTTCTTGACACGGTCGTTCTCAAAGGCCATCTGCATCGAAGCCTCGAGTTCCGAGTCGGATAGGTCAAAAACAAGTTTGCCCTTGCGACCCTTGGGCTTCTTCTTGAGACTTGGGCGATCGAAGTCCATTACATCAAAACCATCGTATGAATCAGCCAGTGCAGTTGCTGATGGGAAATCGCCTTTTGGGCGCCTCGAACCACGCTTACTAGGCCATTCTACGACAGGATCAAGCAGGAAAGGATTAAGTGCACTGCCGGGAAGGTCCGTATCCATATCATCTTCTGCATCGGCTTCCTCGTCGAATAAAAGCAGTTCGTTGGAGCCCATGCCCAGCTCTTCCTGCTTCGCGAGCATCCTCGCTATCTGCTCATCACTCATACGGTCTATCTTCCTCTGCACTAGGTCTTCTTTATCATCGTCGTCATCATCTGAAGCACCTTGAAAGTCTGCATCATCCGAATCGCTTGTGTACCCATCCGGATGGAAGAACTCCACAAAGAGCTTTTCTCCCGCCTCGAAACGTTTGATCTGTGGCAAAGCACCCGCAGCGGTCAAAGTATTGATAGGAACCCATCTGGCGTCATCGACTATCATACCCTCCCAGACGACAAGGTATTGAACACCGGCCTCTCTCTCCCTCTTCGAGTAAATATCCTGCACTTTTCCCATTGCTTCATCGGAGGTACTCAAGTCACCAAAGTCGCATATATCTGAACGATCCCAGCCGCCTTGGAGTGGCTCGGTGATATCTCGAGTCGGTTCACCCAAAGATGCTTGACCTTCGCTTTCGACTTCCCACACTTCTACTACCTCACCTTCTGCACCTCCCAATTCACGTGGACGGAAGGTGCTGCTATTGAGCAGGCCACCATCCTCATCCATGTTGGCTATGTAGTCCGCAATTATAGCATCTTCATCGTCCTCGTCTTTACGGTGACTGTGGCTCGCTTTAGGACGTCCTTCTTGTCCTGCATTGACTGGTCTCGATCTGGGAGGAGAACCGCTCTTCTCTCGCATGACTTCTTCTAGCTGCTCCTCTTTGGCATGGATCTTGTCCTCGACGATTTTGATCTTCGCATCAATGAAAGTACTTTTTGGGTCTCGTGTCTCTGGTGTGCTTGAGATACCCTTTCCCTTGCTGTTTCGTCCTCTGAATAGTATTACCTCTTCACTCGAATTCGAGGGCGTGGGCGAGGCAGATCGAACTTTTGGGAGGGGCAGCCCAGATTCAACTGGTTCTCCCAGGGCATCTACGACAAAATAGGTGGGCGGTTCTTCCTCAGTGACGGGACTCGGGTTTCCAGTGGGTGCCTTGGACGGAAGCCCATTATTCTCTGGATCTCCTTTGGGGGAATCCAAGCTCATTTGCGCGAGCGCATTTTCAGCCTCCTTTGGATCGAGCTCCCTCGGGTTAAGTGCACCCGCGCTGACGAAGTTGACCTTGTTGTGCCTTAGCTTTTGATCCGTCGACCAAAACGACTGATGCCGCTCTGTATTTCGGGCCTCCTCTTGCAAAGTGAAGGCCACCGAACCTGCAACATCTATTACCAGCCATCCCGCCGGGAGTAATTTCTTCCCTCTATGCGCAGCAGCACTTACCATTGTGACGACCCCGGGGAGAAGCTGTACCATCAAAGGGATCGAGCCAAGGATCTAGACCGTGGCGAGCTGCATAAGGAGAGTTGTTGTGCTGGGCATTCTTTGCCTTGCGCTGTAGGGCCTTCGTTTTCTTCAATTTGGGGGGCATTTCAGGACCAGTGTCGGCGTCGATGTCACAAAAATGTACGTGGTAGTGGTAGATTGGAGATTGTGTGATTGTGTGAATGCGGCAGGAGCTTTTTTGTTGTCTGCGACGCCAGTATTGTCCGATAAGGAATCCGTGCAGCCTCGCAGTCTCGATAAGACTTGGCCTTGGCCTCTGCGCCCGACGTCGTGAATCAACAAGCGTGAATGAAACAATAACACACAACATCCACATCCACATCCACGTCCACATCCACATCCACATCATTATCTAAATATCCGAGACTCCTGCATTTCTTCCACTGTGGAATACTCATCCTCATCCTCTAATTGTCCCGAGAAGCAGGAACAGCGTCTTCAAAAACACACGACCTGGGTACCGTACCGTACCTGCGGAGCATCAGGGGCGTTGCAGATCAGCAGCCATCAGCCATCAGCCTGACTAGCGAGGGGCCAAGTGACTGCAGCTGGACGACTTGCGACCAGCTCTACCACCAGGCCATGCCTCTCTCCATCAGCTGGTCCACATAGTTGCACTTCGCCTGGCTTCTTAATCTTGCTCCTCACTCCAACCTCCTCCTTGCCCGCTCCTCCATATCCTTTCTGTCAAACCCTCGGAACGAAGGACTGCCCCACATTCCCCGCGATCCAGGCAGGGCAGGCAGGGCAGGCGCCTTCAACGGCACTGCGATCAGGCGTAGCTATGGCCAACATCGATTTTGGCAGATACAAAAGACTTGTACAATATGTTTGGGATCCCGAGCCGACGAACAATGCGATGGCCAACTCCCCAATATGGTGCTTAGGGCAAGAATACCGCCAGTCTCAGCCTGATGCTCCCTCCGCTGCCAACCCAGGGCTTTCTCCCCCCGGAGACGAGCACCCTATACAAGAGGAGGTTAAGCCGGCCACTCCACCAGACAGCACTGCGAGCAGTTTTGATTCTGGACTTGCATACGAGGAGGCTAGAAATGCAGACGAAGACGGAGGATGGCCTCCTGCATTTTTAGACGACTTCGAGGCTCGAATATGGCTCACGTACCGTTCTAAGTTCCCAGCTATACCCAAGTCTCAAGACCCTTCTGCATTATCTGCTATGTCCCTTTCAGTCAGACTCAGGAGCCAGCTGGTTGATCAAGGAGGATTCACATCGGACACAGGATGGGGTTGCATGATTAGGTCTGGCCAGAGTCTTCTAGCAAATTCTCTGGTCATGCTGCGAATGGGGAGAGGTAAGTTCGTCCACAAATTTGTGAAGAAAAATGGGCACTGAGACCACAACAGGCTGGAGACGAGGCGCGTCCAGTGAAGAGGAACCTAGGATTCTGTCATTATTCGCAGATGACCCTAGAGCCCCATATTCGATACACAGATTTGTTGAGCATGGAGCTGCGGCATGTGGGAAGCATCCCGGGGAATGGTTCGGGCCTTCAGCTACTGCACGCTGTATTCAGTAGGACACACACTCTAGAAGTTGACCGAATAATGCTAATTTTCCAACAGAGCCCTGACAAACAATCACGAGCCTTCGGACTTGCGGGTTTACATCACTGGTGATGGATCAGATGTTTATGAAGATACTTTCATGAGCATCGCAAAGCCTGACGGAGCTAACTTCAAACCAACTCTCATCTTGGTAGGCACAAGATTGGGTTTGGATAAAATTACTCCCGTGTATTGGGAAGCACTCAAAGCATCATTACAGATGTCGCAATCCATTGGTATTGCAGGGTAATCTCGTGCTCCATATATGGGTCATGCAAATAAGCTAACATCTTCAGTGGTCAACCTTCCTCTTCGCATTACTTTATCGGTGTGCAAGGACCACATTTCTTCTATCTTGATCCCCATCAGACTCGGCCAGCACTGCCATTGCCAGATAAGCTCGAAGAGTATGCCCAAGAAGATATAGATTCATGCCATACTCGAAGACTTCGAAGAATCCATGTCAAAGAAATGGATCCAAGCATGCTTATCGCGTTCTTAATCCGTGACGAAGATGATTGGAAGAATTGGCGACGGGCTGTGCAAGAAGTACAAGGGAAAGCTGTGATTCGTGTTGCTGATCAAGATCCAGCAGCATGTCTTAGTGGAGAACGGCACGGGGCGATCGATGAGGTCGAGACTTTTGACGACGAAGATGATGATACTATATGATATGAGTTAGTGTTGGGATTGATGGCCACAGGAATACGGTTTGTTAAGGCGTACGATAGGTAAAGTCACTGCATAAGAACACCGGCGAAATACCACCTGACTTGAAGCATTAACAATTGACAATGCTATCTATGCATCATGACCTGAACTTTTCCCAAGGTATTTCCCGTCTTTTTTTTTTGAACGCCACGCGCTCCCATACACACCAAAACTCCAAGAACATGCCTTGACTATCTATCATTTCTTCTTCCCTTTGGTAGCTTTTGGAATAGTGCCAACATGCTGAGCATGATTAAACTCCTTGATATGATTGAACAGCTTCGTTTTAGATGGAAACGAGTTGTTACATGCAACACATTTGAACTTATGGGATATTAGCGGTCTTCAAATCCTGAAGAACTTGGAGTAGTCACCTCAAAGTCATCCTGGGCAGCGATGGCTTCTTGCTTAGCTGCCTTTTTCGCCCTCTTCGCTTTGGCTTTGCCGAGTTTTGGGTTTTTCGAATCCTCCAAGTCGCTTGTCACGTTGGAACTTTTTCCTTCTTTTCCAATAGTATCTGGTAGGGATTGGTCGAGTTGATCCTCAACGTCTTGCCTTGATGCATATTCATCATCCACCTCAGACGATTCTGAAAGAGATCCTGCTTTTGTCTCTTCGTTGCGGTCTCCGTTTCTTTGGCCATTGGATATACCTTTTTGACCGGAGATGTCATTATTTTCATCATCGCTGTTCTGTGCTGTGTCCGGAGTTGTAAAAGCTTTTGCCTCATCAGCTACATCCAAATGGAGCTTGTCCAATTCCTCGGCAGGAGAAGCCGCGGCACTACTCTCAGCCGGGGTGTCGAGGTTAAGAAGCTTGTTCTCCCTCTTCATCTCCTTCTGGAGCTGCTGCACAGCCTTGATATGCTTTTTGCTCTTCTCGTGGGCTTCGTACTGCTTTTCGCTCTTGAAAATCTTGCTGCACACAACGCACTCGATGTGCTCAACTTCTGATTCCTCTGCTGTTGAGAACTCATCTACCTCTTCAGGCTCATGTGACCTTGCCCAATCTGGAATCTCGTGCTCCTTGAATTTGGCTTGGTTGGCCGCTCTGGATCGTGCAGCCTGTGCGGCGGCAGCATCTCGGAGGATCTTTTGCTTCTCTGCCTCAGACTGCGAATTCGGAATGTAGCGTGGATCTCTTTTCCTGACGAAAACTACCAGAGACCTCACAGTGTCGTTGAATTCCCGTACGCCCTCTTCTCGTAGTCGCTTGTTTTCTTTGTCTATTAGCCTCCGAGTAGCTCTGTCAGGCGCGTCCGAAGCCTTGTACGCGTCTCTCCAAGAAAATGATTTCTTGGTTGAAAAGTTCATCCAAGCCCGATAGAAGGGCTTGACTATATCTTCGTAATCGTCCTTGGCGGATCCGAAATCTGGATATTCAACTGGTTCTAAACCTCCCCAATCCGCAGCAGATGTTTCTTCGGAGGCGAGTTTGGCAAAGGTATCCCGAACTATTCCATAAAACCCGTTCGGCGCACCTGTGAAGGGAACACTAGCGTTGAACCTGCTGATGAGACTGACGAGTTCGCCAGCACTAGTGTATTGTACGTTTCGTTCGAAGGAGTCGCCTTCACCGCCACTGTCCCCTCGCAGTATCGATTCGCGGTGTGAGTCGTACCATGCCCGTTCCTGGGGATCCGACAGGACCTCGTACGCAGAGGACACTTCAGCGAACTTTAGGGTCGCATTTTCGACATCTCCATAATTACGGTCTGGGTGGAGTTCAAGGGCTTTTCTTCGATATGCTTTCTTGATCCTAGAAAACCAGGGTCAGCTTGAGTGCGGGCGAGGGGGAGGGGTCCTTAAAGGGTATGGTACGCACTCTTCGTCTGCGGCATGGCGACCGACTCCGAGGACCTCGTAGTAGCATGTCTTGGGAGTTGGCGCTTGTGCAGCAGAATCGCTGGCGGAGGACTGCTGGGCTCCCATTGTGCTGGTGCTGGTGCTGGTGTTGGAGGTCGGGGTGAAGCGTGGTGCGGAGCAAAAAATAAAGGAATAATTAATAGTTAATGATTCGCCGATAACGATAAGCCCTACACCTCCCCCTCCACCTCCACCTCCACCTTCGGAGGAGGAGGAGGAGGAGGAGGAGGCGCTACAGCACGTGGCACGACGTTCCAGAAGCTCGAGAAGAATCTCGATGGGGTCCCAGCCACGCCACGCCACTGGCCGCCAGGGATACTGTCCTGTACTTTTTGCTTTCTACTGTCATGCAAGCCAACCCTGCTGCCCAAGGACCCTTCGTACGCAGTGCCAAGCCCGTGGTTCACAACGGCTCCTCCTCCTATCTCGGCCTGGTCCTGCAGTGCCAGCCTCGCTCACTGGCGGCCTCATCGCCGCCGTCGCCGCTGCCCTTGACCCTGAGTTCCTCTTGCAATTTCTTCTTTCTCCGCAGTCGCAGCCGCAATCGTGGCGTCCCCTTCCAGTCGCATTGGCTCGGTCCGCCCCTCTTGACTCACGCACGCTGTCACCTGTCTTGGACAGCCTTGGGTAGCTCGCATAGCAACAGCCGGGTCCAGAGCTGGTCTGGGCAGGTTCCGGCTCTTGGGTGAACATTTGTACCGCATTTAAGCCGCCTCATCGCACCACATAGCACCGTCGCTCACGCTGTCCTGCCTCATTCTTCTTACACCTTTGAGATGCCTGTGCCTATGCTTATAATGGTTCCACGAGAATTCAGACATTGGAAAAGATGAAGTTTGCCCATGAGTTCAAGACCGCTTTGATCCAGGAAGGATATCCAGAGAACTGGGTTCAGGTAAGTTTTTCTTGTGGACTTTAAAGTTAGCCGTCGCGGCTAACTCCCCAAATAGTCCGCCGTCGGCTATAGACAGCTCAAAAAAGTCATAAATAAGGTTACCACAGAGCTTCGAGAGATAGGACTAGATTCCTCGATACTCGCTCAACTCCTTCCAGAAAAGAACGGCCGCAGGGGTAGCGGCACTACTGCCTTTGAGTATGAATTTGATGGTACGTAGTGAAGTTTTCTTTTTTCCGGCGCTGCAAAATGCCTCATCTGACATGGGACACTCCATCCTCATTGTCATGACACGATTTCTGACCCAAATTCCTTAGACAACCAGACTACGTGTCATCCCAAGTTTACCATTTTCATTGAAAATGGACAACCAGTGGATGCTTCACTATCGCCCGATACGAAGAAACGTTTACAGGAACTTGTCTTGAAAAAAGGAGGAACATTATTAGAAGACGAGCTTTCGCTGAGCTCAAGGGCTCATGAAGGATCAAATATTCAGCAAATCGATATCTATCTGAAGTCTGATTCTCAATTTTTCAAGACCCTCCAACAAGAAGTTGCTGTCCTGGAAGCTCTTCAAGCAGGTGAGCAAACCGCTCTGGGGGACCAGATCGTTGCCCTTTCTAGGGAAGTCACCAAATTGTCGAAGCCGTCGAGGTTTAGCAAAACGGATATGAATAGATGGCGAGAATTATTTGCGATATACTTGGAAGCTAATATCTTCTTCTCAACGCATGAACTTGATCATGGACGCAGAGACCGCGCTACGGCCGCAAAGCAGGTATGCCAAAACCTCAGAATGCCCAAGATAACCGCTAATTGTATATCCCCTAGCTTGAATGGTTTCAGAAAGAAGTCACGCGAAGAAAATTGACGGAGTTTTTCAAGCTTGCAGCTAGTCACCAGGCCCTCGATCGATTTATCAAAATCAATACGCAATGTGAGTGAAGTGCATATTGCTTCCTATTTCAAAATGAACAGTAACATAACTTCTATTCCTAGTACTTTTAAACATCAAGTTCCAGGAAATCAACTCGAAGGCAATATTCAAAATATTGAAAAGTATGCCCGTTTCCCCTTTGTGTGATCACTAGCAATGCTAACATCTTTAGAATTTGACAAGAGAACGCAGGTCAGTACGTCTCACATCACATAGGCTTTTGAATTGACGATTGATAGCTTCGTGCAACACGGTCATTACCAAAGACAATACAGCCCGGTTCGGTGATGCCGGAGACCATGGCGAAGGCCGTAGTACGTATCCTCCTCTGGGCTTCCCCCCCCCCCCCCCCCCCCCCCCCCCCCCCCCCCCACACGCGAGCTTCAGGGCTCCTAGATAGGTCTGCTATTCGAGAGCTTCGAAAAGCTTGCATTCTTGTACATACTCGAAAAGGATTTTGACCAAGGCTGACGCTGATTACTTTTAGTGCGCGCAGTTGACCCAAGACCTGGTTATGAAAGTCCCACAGATTGATGACTACTCTTGCCCTATCTGTTTTACTATCAATTGGCGACCCGTGCGGATGAAGTGTAAGCATGTCATATGCATAAGCTGCGCCGTGACTCTACAGCAGAAGAGAACTAAGTTCTGCCCCTTTTGCCGAGGCGAGGTCATATTGGAGGCGGACGCAGGTAGGCCATAAACAATCCGAACCGATTCCAGTGATGCATCCTGACCAGACATAGGCAATATTGATATTGAAATGGAAAATTATCTAGAGAAGCATTTCCCAAAAGAGGTACGGATCAAGCGTATACAAGTAGAGACAGAGCGGGGCCGCGAGCAATTTGGGCCGGGTTATAAACACCCATCTGAGCGAGAGTGCTCGGTGATGTAGGTAATGGCATACGGCTGGGCGCGAGAACTGCCTACATGATGCCCCTGTCTTCAGAGCATTGATTTTAAATGGCGAGCATGGGATTTTAGGAAATGAAAACCTGGGTCAATTGTCCAAAACTACGTGAGAAATCGTCAATAGCCTTGAGAAGCTGCGATTTTCTTGACTTGCCAGCTCATCGTTACTATATACTCGGTTTGGCCTGGAATTGCTCTGTGCTTAGCGAATGCGCAATTTGTAGGGAACTGAGTAGTACACTGCTCAAATTCATGCAGCTGAAAGGGGGCAATGCTACTTGCTTCGTCTGTACTATGGTCTGGAGTCAGAAATCGGCCGATCATCAGCGAACAGACAAGGAAAACGAAGAACAAAGCTAGAATCGAGATCTGGACTCTCTGTAAATAGGGGAGAGGTACTTCCTACTCAGGTATAGGCCGCGAGAACAATAAATCCGCTCCGTCCTCGATCGCTCGCATCGTCGATAAGATAAACGCGCTACTGTAACCTCGCCTCTCCTCAGAACGCTCCCGCTCCCGCTCCCGCACTGCAAGCTGTAAGGCCAGCTTTTGCCACAGTCTACAGTCTACACTTCATCCCCAGATGGCTGTAGGACCCGATCTCGAAGCAGGCTCTCCCGTACAACACAGGGCCTTCGAAGATCTCCCAGACGAACTCCTGCAGCAGATCCTCTACTTTGTACCGCCACCAGATGTCCTTCTCAATGTCCAGGGCACCTCGAAACGATTATATAGCCTCAGCAGCCAGCCGCTCCTATGGCGGCATCATTGTCGCGTTCAATTCAAATATTGGGATCCTAAGCATCGCATCCGACAGAAGTTGCTAGCAGGAGTTGGCGATGTGGACTGGAAGGGACTCTATGCGCACAAAGCTTGGGTCAATTTGAAGACAGCAGGCCTTCTGGACAGTATGCTTGCAGGTCAAGTCGACCGGATTCAGAAACACAAGTTAATCGCCGATTTTGGATATGATGCTAAAGACACTCTGCTCGAACACTGCCATACAAGCGACGAAGCTGAGGACGTCCTGGCTAGAAGGCAAGCCAAACCCTCTTTTGGTGTTCCGAAGTCAACTTTAATACTTCTAAAGATACTATGCGAACTCAGTACTCGACCTCGTTCATCGGTCAAAAGCGTTGGCAGAGTGGGGAAAACTCGTCAGGGCGGAATACGTCCCATTGGAAAGAGCCTTAGGGTCATTCGACATGTTTGTCTTGCATGACCAGACGGGAGATCTTCTCGAGGTGATTGTCTCAGAATTTCAACTTGGGTGCATTATTAACATGGCCTAGATATCTGATATGCTTGATGACTTGGCTGCGCAGCTCCGTATCGATTTTCCCGATATCGAACAGCTTTCCACCCGGGCGAAAGCTATCGTTGTCGTTAGATTTCTGCGAGAACGTAATCTCACCGGGCTTGCGTCGGAGCTAGCGTATCGAGACCTGCAGAACAACTATATTGGAATTGCGTTGCAAGATCAGGAGCATCCGTCGCTTCCACTGATCTCCGTTGCTATCTTTTGTGCCGTAGCCCAGAGGCTTGGCCTTGATGCTAGATGTTGTGGAATACCGAACCATGTCCATGCCATGGTCTATCCACCAAGTGATGAGACTCTTGATGGCAGGCAGCCGTTGAATGAGGATGACACACAACCCATGTATTTGGATCCCTACCGGTCAGACGAGGAAATTCCCATATGGAACCTGCATATTATGTTAGCGGCATGGGGAATTCAGAAGAGGGACCAATCTCGCTTTCTTAGTGATTCTAGTACGGCTGGTCTCATTTTACGTACTTCTAGAAACATATTAGCCACTGTTCATGAGTTTAGGGGACACGGCGGAGACACGCAGAACACTGGCCACCCTACCATACGGCTCCACGCCAATCCCTTCGCTGACATGGACAATGCTTTCTATTCTGCTCTATGGGCCAACTTTTTATTCGCACCTCAGCCGAGATCTGAAGCTAATAACCAGCGACATTTTATTCCCCTGATCCTTGAGAAGTTTGAGCATTTATATCCCATGGATGCTCCGTTGATAGAGGAGTACATTTGCCCTTTATTTAGTAATTCTTCAGTGGCCGAGCACTGGGAGCTGAACGAAGCATTGCGAGTAGTCCGGGCTGCAGATCAGACACCAAAGCAGCGGAGGCCTCGAGATACAATTGCTGCTCTGGATGGGGTGAAATACAGAGTTGGCCAAGTATTCCGCCACCGCCGATATGACTACATGGCTGTCATCACTGGATGGGATATAGAGTGTGGCATGGGAGTAGACTGGATGACGCGCAACGAGGTAGATCTTCTGAGTCGTGGAAGAAATCAGAGCTTCTATCATGTGCTGTAAGTGGGCTCAATTCTCGACAGAGCATCAGCTAACAGACGGAATATTTAGTGTAGAAGATACAAGCATTCGCTACGTTGCAGAGGAAAACCTCAAAATAATCGAGCCCGAAGTGCCAGTCACTCTAATGAGCCTGGCAGGGCGCTTCTTCAAACGTTGGGACAAGGAAAAACGAGAATTTGTCTCAAATATACGAGATGAGTACCCGCACGATTGATAAGACACACCTGTAAATATTTTTCTTCAGAATAGAATATACAAATGTAAAGACAGGCCTGATATGTCTATTTGTTTGATGCTTGGTTGTGTTCTGGTAATATCAATTAGGCCAGGAAAATTTTATTTCTCTCACTGTCCTATGCCCTCGGCTCTCCTAATGCCCTGCACAATTTCCTTGAGCACCCTAGTCTCAGCGAGTGTTGCAATCGCATTGTAAATCTTGGAGGTATGATCATCTTTGCGCTTGGTAGCCTGTTTATCCTCTTGCGCCGTGGACGCTGCCTCTTCCATGTAGGAGCTCCTGAGAGGCCCTTGGTCCTTCAATAATTCCTGATGTAGTTTCATGAGTGAACCTGGGTCTCCGCTGGCTGGTTGTAACTTCTTCGACGCAGAATCTGAGAGTACAGCGTTAGCTATAACTTGTTGCGGAAGCCCGCATGATTCGCTTAGATCTTTGAGCTGGAAAGCCCCGCTGCCGCTTGTGAACGCCTTCCAATCCGGCACCATATTGCTGAGATTGTTCTCAACAGACATGACTAGAGTTACGTTCTCTGCGACTTGTCGTCGAATTGCTTGCATGGGACTCTTGCACAGTGCCAGAAGATTGAACTGGACACCATCTGCTGCGTATTGCATCATCCGGTCTTGAATACTATTGCTTGCCACCGCAATCCAATCATCGCCGCTCACCCCTGTGGCAATCATTAGCAATTATACCAATGAAAACGCCGAGCAAGAAGGTTGTACTTACCCAAGTTGATTGGATGCTTCTGAAGGCCGTCGAGTCTCCAAACGCTCCCATTGATGGGGACATACGCAACGAAGTGAAAACCGGACTCATACTCGTCCTTTTTATTTTTACGCCTGTTGAATGGGGTATTTTTTCTCTTGGCAGCTTTCTTGGACTTCTTCCACTTCTCGAAATCGTTCTGCAGAGCCAAGTCTGCGTTGAGCATATCCATTCGGCTGGAGTTCTGCAGTTAGCAAGAATTCTTGCACACGTGTTGTGGATTGGCAACGTACCGTGCAAATGAATTATGGATGTGTCTAATGGAATTGTCATTGCTGAGGTACTGACCACGATATGCAGGTTTTAAGCATTGCGTGGCTTGCTTGAAAGCCGTCATAGTTTCACCAAGATTGATGCCTGGGACGTTCATGACAATATTGAGTAGAGCAACTGTGGCACAGGCATTATTCGTAGTCTAGAATCCTTTAGCAGGTGTAAGATTTCGGCAAAGATGAAATACGTACCTGATTTGCGAACCACACATGCTTTGGACATTTGGGAGCATTCTCTGCCTCTGCCACATCATCTCCCTCTCGGTACCTGAAGAGGAATATAAGTCCATAAACTGGCTGTCTGCGAGATAGGTCAGCCAGGTATATCCAGAAATAGAATTTGAGACTTTACGGAAGAACAGCCAGCATTTCGTTATCGAGGCTGAAAACCTCCTGAACCTTGACATCTTTGACACCGTACTCTCTTAGAATGAAATTGAAGAGAGCCTGTTAATTTTGAATTAGTCGGGTTTGCAGCAGTGAGACAAGCGAATAGATTGAATGTACAGGGTCAGACTCAAGTTCTACCCAGCCTTTCCAACCTCGACGTTCCTCGTCTGTTAAAGGCTTCATAGACTCTATTACGGGGTCCACTCCGGCGCCATTGCTTTTGCGTGCTCTCAGGACTCTTTTTGGCGAAATCGGATTGATGTCGGCAGAGTTGCTCCGCTTTTGAGGGACGCCCTGTTCAGTTGCCTCGCTGGGAGTGCTGGAAACGGCACGGATTCGAGTAGAGCGTCTCCTGCCCGTTTCAGTCTCGGTGGCTGGTTCATCTCGAGTCTCTTCCATGATGGTGGAATCGTTGGCCATATTGATGAGAGGGAAGGAGGGGAGATGAGAGATTGAAGAGTACTGAAGCTCCTGGCAGTAAAGGATTCACTTTGGGGTTAAAAAGATAAAGGCAGGCTTCTTTTGGGAGGCTGGTAAAGACATAAAGAGTGACGGAGGCGTGAAGAGACAGTCAAGGCGAGTCGCAGCCTAGCGAACAAGGCGGGTCTGCTGGACTTGCATGGAGAAGGGGATGGATGGATGGATGAAAGGGGGCGGCGATGAGAGTGAATGTGGGATTGGTTTGAAGGAAGAGTCTTTAAATGTCATGTCGGCCAGGTCTGGGATCCGTCGTTGTTGTTGTTGTTGTTGTTGTAGTTATCGTTGTGTGGTTATCAGCAACAGAATAATTACGGAAGTCAAGGCGTCTTCTACAATCGTCCGGTCCAGTCCAGTCCAGTCCAGTCCAGTCCAGTCCAGTCGAGTGACTTCTTCAATGCAGCGTAGCCGGTGTGAATGAGGCCTGGTGGACCTGAAGGGGGTCGCAGGGTGGGGCACGCGTAGGGGAGAGGGAGAGTAGCTTCTACTGCACTCTAGAAAAACTTATCTATTAACCGATAATACTACCTAACCGTAACCCATAAATAATAAAATTATAAGTATTCATTAGAATATCTTTAAAATTTACAAATAAAGGATTTTATGCTTGAATTTGAATTTGAATTAAATAGATTTTTAAATTTCATTAATTTGAAAATCATAACTTGGTTGGGGGTAACGGTTAAGTGGTTGATAGGTGAGCTCTTCTAGCCTGTAAATCTTCCGCGTGAGGACCACTATGGACCTGCTGGACGAACGCGACGCGAACCAGAGAAAATATCAACATCTTCTCGTTGTTTCGCCTCCATCAACACCCGCCACGCCACTCAACCCTCAACGCTCGCTCTCTTATATTCGACCGTAATCTGGATTAGCTCACTACCGGCGGAGCTTTTAAACTACTCCTCTCCCAAAACGCGCAATATTTAATTAAGAGGGAACAACGTTGCGCATCGAAAGCTTCATCCGGGACAGCCATAAGAGCGCCAGAGAGTGCCTCTGAGACATGCCATGAGCGAGACACCTCGTTTACGGTCGTCGTTTCCTTCGACTCCAGCAAGTGGCCAACGATCCCCTGCCCAGAACAACCAGAGTGCCCAAAATGGCACCAACCCGAGGTCTCCTCTGCCAAATCTGCCCGAGACCTCGACAACGACGCCCCCAAGTACTCCGTTGATACCGGTGAATCTTGTCGATGCACCCAGCCAGCGCATGTACACCCTAGCCGTGTACGGGCTCCTGTTAGGATGGCGTTTATACGACTGGTGGAAATTGGTAGAGGAAGACACCACTTCGATATCTCTATTTGTGAAATGGGGCTGTCTGGACCTGGCATTCCTGTTTGGTGTGCCCTTATTGCGGATACCCTGGCTAGAATGGTCGGAGACAACCTGCTTTTCCGCTTACTTCGTACACGCTGTTATAAATGGGATACTTATGTTCCGCATACCAGTCAGTTGATCCACACCAATGTCAGTTTCCGGCCTGCTAACCGCCATATAGCTTCCTATCGAAGGCTGGCTCCTTTTCCTGACAAAGACACTGTTTGATAGGGAACTATCAGTTTCAGAAAACAGTGTCCGGCCCAAAAGTATCTTGCACAACAGTTCGCTCATCATGGGGAAGCAAATCATTAATATATTGCCTGAAGGGTGGGTACTTCTTTGGCTCTTGGCTTTCCGTCCGCAACGTGCTGATCATGCTAGTTCTGTAACTATGAACGCGGAAGGCTTACCTTTCTGCATTGACAGTGCACATCCTACTGCCAGGATCCCGCTGCGCTTCAACCAAACAAAGCCCCAGCACGTTGAGCTCCTCCGGCTGGACTTCGATACGAACAGTAATGAGACTATCTCACTTTCGTCAAAAGAGCTACGGCAATCTACTACGGATGAAGATGGCGTTCTCGTCATCAACTATAGTGCAAGGAAGCCTGGGCTTTACAGGCTTCAAAAAGTGGTCGACAAAACCAAGTTGGAGGTTCAGCGGAGGATGTCTGATACTATGGTTGTTACATGTCCTAGAGGAAAGGTCAAATCAACAGCGTCAGACAAGTGCTTAGGCGATCTTTCTGACCTTATCATGGAAATAGAGGGTACTCCGCCATTGAAAGTGGTGTACAGCCGCACTGCAAATACCGAGCAAAGCGTACATCATTTCCAAAGCATTCAACCAGAGAATTTTGTTTCACCTTTGCTTGGCGCCACACAGGCCACCACATTGGTCGTCGCTGGCAGTCGAGATGTTTCCTGGGCACGCACACAACGAATCAGTGTTCCTTTGAATGAATCTATGGTGCCTGGAGGTAGATGGCTGTACTCTATTGATGAGATTCATGATGCAACTGGAAACGTTGCCAATTTCTCTTCTGGAGCTGATGATGGGGAGCATATTTACCCTCAGAGTACTCATTTGGAGCAGGATTTCACAGTACATGAGCGCCCGGTTGCTCGTCTCACTGGCTGCGATTCACGAAACCCTTTGATGGTAGCACGTGGGAGGGCCGTGCCGTTTCCTGTTCAATACACGACTCCGGGTCGTACGCCTGATGAGACGTCTCACACTCTCACTTGGAAGTTCTCTCCTCTAAGTACCTTGACCAAAGCTGGTGATCATGGAGACGAAGTCATTGTTGAGGAGTATTTTGCTAAAACCGCGCGTAATACTCCCGCTATTCGAGAGCCGGGTTTATACACCCTGGCTGGCGTAAAGAGCAAATTCTGTGATGGCGAAATCAAAGAACCTGCGTCCTGCTTGTTGATAAACCCACCGGAGCCGAAACTCACGATTATCGCGGAGAATATCAATGACAAATGCGCTGGCAAACCTATCGGTCTACTCGTAGACTTGGACTTGATTGGCACCCCGCCTTTTACCGTACGGTACGATGTCATTACGAAGAGTGGAACACGCTCCGAGTATGTTACAGTACCAACGTCAAGGTACCAGTTAGAACTCAAACCAGTCGCTGCTGGACACTACAAATACCACTTTACGTCTTTGGATGACGACGTCTATAAAGCCCAGTCACTGATTGGCACTGAATATGTCTTAGAGCAAGACGTGAAGCCACCAGCTCATGCATCTCTCAGAGTTCCTCCAGGAGCTATTGACGCTTGTATCGAAGAGCCTGTAGAGATGAACGCCGACTTTTCGGGAGAGAAGCCATTTACACTGGAGTACGAAATTGTTCACGACGGCAGGAGAAAGAAGCAAAAGGTTACCGACATTGACACCAATACTTTCACGATCAAGACGGACCCATTGCTCCATGGTGGCGAATATTCCTTGGCTCTCACAAGCGTACAAGATGTCACTGGCTGCAAGATATTCTTAAATAGCGAAACCAAGTTCAATGTCCGACGTCAACGACCAAAGATATCATTTGGTCATCTTGAGAGCAGGCACAAGACGGTGGAGGTCGAAGGAAGACCTGTCAAATTACCCCTCCGTTTGACAGGACGACCTCCCTGGAACATCAAATATATCAATCTCGACGATTCACAGGGCAAAGTCATTGAGAAAACAGTAAGATCGACGAATGATTTCATCACCGTCAACCAACGTGGGACATATGAAATTCTTGACGTGTCCGATGATCGGTGTCCTGGAACGGTTAATACGAAAGCGTCAAAGTTTGAAGTAGACTGGCTTTCTAGACCCCAGATCAAGGTCGCAGACACAGCTGTGCTCATTCCAGACGGCAAGAAATGGCTCAAGCGTGAGGTATGCGAAGGCGATATTGACGCAGTAGAGGTCCATTTGAGTGGTAAGTGCTCTCGGGATTTAATGGCGTAGGTCACTAATTGAATCAGGGGCTCCACCGTATCATGTCAAATATCAAGTTCGCCACAAACCGGAGCTTGGTTCTGGCTCCCTAATCAACAAAGAGTTTGAGGCTGCGCTTGGCCAGGCGACTATATCGATGGAGACCAGCAAAGCAGGGACCTATGAATACAAGTTTTCTGAGCTCTCTGATAGTCTGTACGATCACGACAACAAGAAGTTTACACCTCTTGTCCTAGAACAAAAGGTCAATCGCAAGCCGTCCGCACATTTCGTGAAGCCTGGCCAATCGTACAAGTACTGCAGAGAAGAGATCTCGGGCGATGAAATCATCCCAATCAAGCTGGAAGGTGTTCCTCCTTTCAGTCTTGAAGTTGATATCAAGCACCAGAGCAGCTCCCGACCCGAGACTGTCAAAATTGCGAATATTGAGTCAAATCGATACGACTTTCGAATCCCTCACAACGTGCTGTCACTTGGTGTCCACCAGGTCAGTGTACGAAAAGTGCGAGACTCGCATGGCTGTCAGCAAAAGACGGAATACGGAGCTCCACATGTTCAAGTACAAGTCTACGACGTTCCGACTATATATCCATTGGAATCTCGCACGGACTATTGCGTCGGAGAAAGGATATCCTACACCCTTTCCGGGACCGCACCCTTTGAGATCTTCTACACCTTCGAGGGACTACAGCGGAAAGCTAAGTCTTCTAGCACTGCGTTCCGGCGCATCGCTGAAAAGCCAGGCAACTTCACCATAACCGCCGTGTCAGATAAAGCTAGCGAGTGCAAGGCTCAGACTAAAATTTCAAAGGTCATTCACGAGATGCCGAGTGTCAAAATTAGCAAGGGTAGACAGGTCGAGGTTGATATTCATGAGGGCGGCGAAGCAGAGATCCTGTTTGAGTTCTGGGGCACTCCACCCTTCGAATTTACTTACACTAGGAGCACAAACGCTCGAAAAGGGCAGAAATCTCAAGTTCTGGAGACAAGACACGAGGTCTCTTACGAGTACTCCAAAATTTTACAATCTTCACAACAGGGAACGTATGAAGTTGTCGCAATCAAGGACAAGTACTGTTCATTCTCCACTCAGAAAGAGGATACCAGGGCTGGACAAAAGCTCCTTCAGTTTTAGAGGTGGGATGTTCATAGGATTCAAGTTTGTAACACCATAGCGCGGCGTTTGGGGGCACTGGTTTGAGTAGGAGGAATTTCCTCCATTGTCCCATACTTCATGTCAAAATAATATCCATCTTCAGACGATATCATCACCTTGCCGTTGGTCTTGCGACATTGCTGCATACTAGGTTTGATGCCAAGCTCCTTCTCATTCTTCCCACCTAAGGCACGAAAAGTAGCTGGTCTCATTAAATAATGCGTATTTATGGAATTAAGTCAAAGTGCCCTCTGTGATGTCGTTTATGAATGTAAGCCCTGCTCGGATGCTGAAGAACATGGCAATTCTATGGCAAACGGCACTCAGGCGGCATGCATTCTAACGGTCAAAGGATCTGCAGGGCAATTTGTAAGATGAAGGTTGTGTCGTGTAACAGAGTCGTCACCCGTAAATTCGATCTGGTCAAAGCGTTGAAGCAGTCGTACGACGGCATAGCTTACCTCAGTCAGCGCGAACTGTTGTCCAAGACAAATCCTCGGCCCACCATTGAACTGTTCTTGTCAGCTCTCTTCTCAACGGGAACGTGAAAGGCTTGAGGTTGGTCAAATCTGTGAAGACACGATCCTCTGGGAAAGAAAACTTAAACCGCCACAGATCTAGGATATCCCCGTCGTGCAGTACGACAATGAAAATGAGCGATGGGAGAGGCCAATTCCTTTTTCCACAGCGGATCATACACGATGCGTGATATGCCCGAGATACAGACAACTTCTGTGGGTTGGGACATGTAAATTTAGCACTTGCAGGTAGGAATTCCCGACCTCCAGCTCCACCAGCTTTACGCTTCTCTCACCTCTCAGGGTTGAAGTCCTCAGCGTCAGGTGCCCATATATCCGCTCTATGGTGCTGTTGAGTAATTAGTAGGTGCTTATTGGAAAATCGCATTTAACTTTAACAATAGAGCTTTGTGGATGGCACCTCGTCTGCGGGCTCTGTGGCTACGCCTCCCAGATAGCAGAGGCAACAAAGGTAACATGAAAACTTGGTAGACTCACCATAACGTGCACGCTATACTCTACTTGCACTCCTTTGGAAACGAAAATCAGCGATTTGGCATCCTCACCGCCTCCTCTGGGGATGGCCGTATCCTTGGTCGCAGTCCTTGAAGCGAGCTCGCGGTGACGGAATTACGTGAACTCCCAAAAAGTGACCCTTTTCAGAAATTTCTTGAGCAACAATAACAAAGCGAGTTGCAACAAAACTTTGAAGAACAGTCAATAAGTGCACTCTCTGGTACATCGCTGAATTTTACGGCATTTCTTTTTGTAGCTGTCGTGTTATATGGTGACAAAGTAGGTCGATTTTGAGGTCCTAGTGATTTTTGGTGCTAGTGAGTTCGGGACACCGCGAGGCGAGGTAGAGGAAGAGAGGAAAGCGACACGACTCTAGAATAGGCGCGAATGCCGCTTTCTTGTAGCTACCCTCGCGCTGGACAGAAAAAGCGGCACTAATTGAAATGTCCCAGGCGCCATGAAACACTCAGAATGCCCCAGATTGAGTGCCGCTTTTTATGTCCACTACGAGCCACCGCGAGGGGCTCCAAGCCACACTTGCGACTTTGCGACTTGTGACTTGTGACTTGTGACTTGCGACTTGCGGAAGCTGCGGGGTTGAAATAAGGTGCAAACGGTGTGCATAAATTTCTTTGATTTAATTCGTCAAGGTACAACAGAAAAGGAAAGGCAAACGCCACACCAACGCGTCCACGCAGCCAGCACTGAACACACCAATGAGAACCCGTGACTATTCAACGCGACAGAACGCGAGACGCGTTCCCCTATCCCGCCTTCTTAGACCAAACACGTATGAGCACCAGTATACTGCCTTCCCTTGTCCACCAGCTCAACAAACAAATACGAAGCCGGATGATAGCAGCTCTGGACAGCAAAAAAATACTGTTCTTGTCCGTAATGCCCAGGGTAGCTCAGACGACGAATTTCCCACATGCCAAGTCATGAGAATCATGTACAAGAAAAATTATTCAATGCACCACGTCGGTCATGAAATCCATAGACTAAAGATGATAATATCGTATAAACATTGACACGGTCATGAGAGGAGATCTCCCCCAAGCTGCATCCCTAGACCGGTCTGCTTAGACGTACTGGAGGTATTCGGGCCAGTGTTGGGAGGCTCGAATGTAAGACGTCTCCGGGCAACAGTGAGGGGCGTCTTGACAGAGCGCGGAGTCTTGTTCCACACCTTCTGAGCGGGACTAGGAGTGATGTTGACAAAGTCGCTGAAGTCAAACGCCTGTGAAGGAGTGTTGGGCCCCCCGAAGACCGAGAGGAGTCCTGAACCTCCGCCGGGAGTCGTCATCATAGACGAAGGTAGAGCAAGATTCTTGGGTGGTGGAGTCGAAGGGGGCTGCATGCGAGCTCGGGAAGTCGGGTTTGCAGGCGAGGGGGATGTTGCCAGGTAGAGCAGCAAGTCTGCGCCTTCTTCGCCAGATTTGCCATTCT
Source organism: Lachnum nothofagi (assembly GCA_003988875.1). Taxonomy (NCBI): domain Eukaryota; kingdom Fungi; phylum Ascomycota; class Leotiomycetes; order Helotiales; family Lachnaceae; genus Lachnum; species Lachnum nothofagi. The sequence goes on from QYSG01006003.1 coordinate 30,688, forward strand.
TCTCTTTATTTCGGCGACCTATGCTACCTCTATTGCGTATGGGAGGTGGTGTGCTGGGTGGTGAAGATTGTATATTGAATGAGTGTGCTGGAAGAGAGTTCTCTTCATCGTCGGATGCTGCAGCAAAGTTTGTAGATTGAAGGTCGTCTGGCATATGCGAAGAGCCGCCGTAGAAGGAGACGTTGGGCCCGGAGGAATTAGTGAAATGGGTGTGCTTTCGAGGTTTGATGGGTGAAGATTGAGTCAATTGGCGACTGCTCTTCCAGGATGCCTGGCTTGGATTTAATGACCTGGTAGGAGGTGGGGAGGAACGAAATCTTTTCCGTGAGCTAGAACTTGAGCTTGGAAGGTCGAAACTACGGTGATAGTGCCTCTTCCTGTGCCCAGTGCTGCTCCCACTTCCACTTCGAGATCCAATCTCGTCTGAGAAGATGGCAGGTCCTTTCAGAGGTGAGCTCATGAGCTGTCTGTTCTTGGAGTATTGAAACTCCGAGGCCGTGCTGGACGATGAATCAGATAATATATCTCCACTGGATGTTGGCCTTTTGATTCTTCTCTCTTCTTCCACACGTTCAAAGGGCAGATTTTCCAATCCACGGACGGCTTTGTAATGTGCAAAGGCAAGTCTTGTCTTCATTTCGCGGGCGATCTTGCCCATCTCGGCGCGAAGAGCGATCTTTTCAACATCAGGCCACGGCGAAGACATGCTCGAATCTAGAGGAATGTCAGATGCCGCTGGTGGGGGACGATTCGTGAGTAGATGGCGAAATTTGAATGACAATGGTCTGTTGGTATCTTTTATCGGTATCTTCGTAGAGCTGGCGCGAGCGGAGATTAGGATGTCGGCTCTGCAGGCAAGAGGCCGGAGCTGGACTCGACTGCTGGCTATCGTTCTTGCAATTGGTGCGTACTGGCGAGCAATGGTGCGCTGCAGGGATTGATGCTGTAAGAGAAAACTCGAATCAATTTTGATATCCAGAGGTTGGTTTTTCGTTTTTCAAAAGATGAGCGGTAAAGAGAGGGGAACCAGAAGAGGTTGGCTAGGAATGAAGGGGCAGAAACAAAGGCGACAAGCAGCACCGGCACGTCCAATAGCTTTGCGAGGATCGAGCGCACTGAAAACCCAAGATTAACACGGTATTATGCAGGAATCGGTCGTTTGCAGTTTGCAGGATACGAACAACCACATTGATAGATTTGCATTGTTATTTATTTGAATTTTTCAATAGATACCGAAGTTCTTTTGGGAGACGGATTGCAGTAGTAGGTTGTAGCAATCTTGTGTCGTATTCATTGGTTGGCATGGGACAGTGGTGATATTGTCCATGAGCAAGCTCAATATGCGGTTTTGACAACTCTTTAAAAGCTTTTTCGAATCGTCCGGCTACGCTGTAGGGATAGGTTTTGTTTTCTGGGCCAATACTGTGATAGCAGAGGTCAAAATTTCCCAAAGCAGCCAATTTATCACCTGGCTCCCGGCCCAAAAATGCCTAGTCAAACCTACCCTTTAAATATTCTTTCTTAAGTTGTTATACCCGCTGCGTTCTAAACAGTAGAAAGATAGAACATTTACTTGTGGCTGGGAGCACGTACTACAGAGGAGCAGAAGACCGGATGGGGAAACTCGGCTGGAATAGGTTTCGCTCGATTGGGTACTGGAGTATGCCTCCTGCTTCGATCTTTGATCAAGTCCAATAATTAGATACTGATAGAGGGTAGAGTACATCTTGATGTCCTTGATCAATCAGCAGGAGATAGCAGAAAAAGCGGCATCTTGATCTATATTTTCCCCTAGGGCACTTCAGAAAGGACTTCTCCATCTTAAAATTCCACAGGCTTGTCCTTCCACTACGGAGTATCATTGTCTCGTCTAGATGTAACCCCCCAGGCGTGGTAGGAGGCATGTACCACCTAACCATGATGAGGCTATAATTAGTCTGGTTTGTTTCGCAGCGCTGCAGGTGGCGTGGCTTGGAGATGGCCTCAGCGGGCCAGGATCTGCACCTAGCGCTGATGTTACCTGCGAAGCAGTTTCCCTGTTTTTTGCTGCGTCAGAGCCTCTTCAACAAATTTGGCGGTGGCGCTCGGTGGATTCTGGATTTAAATCACCGTCTGCATCGCAATTGCGCGTCGAACAGCAACAGCAACAGCAACAGCAAGCAACCAGAAGCGACTGTCAGTATTTTCGGACGCTCCAGCGCGCGCTTTCTCTTGCTCTTGGAGGCGACTCATGTGGTTCTGCACGATTGCTATCTGCCACAGTACCACTACGTATGCCCTTGTCGTGCAGATTTGCTGGGCAGGCGTCTGGACAGGCATGGGATAGATAATATCGTCCCCACCGCGCAACCTACCTAAATCCTGCGGGAGACACATCCAGCTCCAACTTGTTCTCTACCTTCTTTTCTCTACTACCTCCTTTGCCTTGCCATTGCCATTGCCATTGCCACTGCACACCAGACCAGACCAGACCAGTACAGTAGTTTCGCTCCATTCAGTCTTCTCTTCAATGTTCGATGATTGCATCGCATTCGCACCTTCCTCGCGGCCCTTTTCCTTCCCAAAGGATCATCAGTTGGAGATTGCTGCAACAGTTTCCCCAAGCGCATCGTCGCACCAGCTGCGCTCACTGATTCTTCCCAGTCGTGGTGTGTATAACCTCTTACCCTTCTATACCTCACCGTTGCCGTCTCTGACAAATGACAGATGCTACATAATGGCACCGGCTTTTCTCAGTAATCTCCGTCGTAGATCGAAATCAAGCTTCCGCACCGAAAAGAGTTCATCCAGCCATGGCAACACCAATGGCTCGGGCTCGAAGTCCTCTTCTACCTTAAGCTCCACACATGGAGGGACAGCAACCCCTCCTTCCCTCACCAATTCGCAAAGTACTTCCAACCTTCAGACGCTGAACAATCTCCCGCCTCCCCCGCCGGTTCGCCCTTCAGTATCGACTTCTGCTAGCAATAGATACTCCGTGAGCGGCATGTCAGGCTTGGGCTCACCTGTCCAGAAATCGTCGATTCCCCCTTCGTCTTACGCTCCTCGAATACTGTCCATCACAGACAATACCTGGGTAGGAGGAATGTTTATTTGGAATTTGGCCTGCTGCTGACATTTGCCTAGGTCTATCAAAAGGTATTATGTATTTATGGAACAATAGCGGACCCGGCCCAACCACTAGATGGACAGCTCACGGTGAGCCGACTGGACGATAGCTTCCCCAGCACGTATTGGCCCGTGTCCGATTCGCACTTCAAAGCTTTAATATATTTGACGCCTGGGCCAAATCGGCTACGGTTTGACTTTACTTCTCCCAAGCTCGCGAATTCCATTGGAACTTCGAACCCGATACACGCGTCGTACCTCACTCTCCACATGTTACCCCCATTGAATTCTCCACCCTTACAACTGGTAATCCTATTAGCAAGGGACTCTCCAGCTACATTTGATGCTGTGCCTACGCGGATAGAGAAGGAGGGGAATGGGTTAGACACGGCGATTAAGAAATTCAGGATGGCTGCGTATCTCTGGCAAGCTTTCACTGCTGAGCAGATGTATCGGAACAAGCTTGGAAGGAGGGTGTTCAGAATAGAAGAGGAGTGGGTTACCGGCACGTCAAACTATCGGGACCGTGAAACGGGAACCATGAGGAGTGAAGCCAAGGTCCACGTTGTACGGTGCTCCAAGACCGTTGCGGAGCTGCGGGATCTGAACTTGGCACAACAGAATCCGAAAGCCACGAAAAGTGGTGATCTTTTTAGCATTGCCTCAGAAGCTGTAAAGGATTATTTCAAACCACTTCCTGGCCAGAAGCAATACGTCTCGGTTTTGCTACTGGACGCCTATTGGGACAAGTCATCCCAAACGATCACTGGCCATGCAGCGTTAGGCGGTGGCGGTGGAGAAATACAACTTGCTATTTTCGGGTCGCAAGCATTACAAAGCTATCCTGGGAGTATAGAAGAAGTCGTTCCCGCTTTTACGGATTGTACACCCACAGACACTGATTATGTTGCCAATGATTGCAATGAATCGGGATCGAATTGGGAGGCAGCGAATATCGGAATCGGGTAGGTACATCTAGTTACATTCTCCTTTCAATTTTGGCCTGCTTGAAGTCAAAGACGACGTGCTAATTTGTTCTATAGAGCCCATCTGCACGAGACAGGCCATCTATTTGGATGTCCTCACCAAGAAAGCGGGGTTATGCTGCGGGACTATGTCACTTTCAATCGATCTTTCACTACTCGGGAACCGTATTCGACTCGGACAAAGTCTAAGGGGGGACTAGTCTTGCCCAAAGACGAGTGCACCTGGCACCGACTTGATTGCCTCCGATTTAGAGGGCATCCTTGCTTTGCGCTGCCGACAGACGCACCGAGGCCGAGTGACGATTCGGTACAAGTCTGGCCCGTTGACAACGGAAATGTTATTGTCACTGCCGCTGCCGGCGTAGCCTATCTCGAGATCTTCACGCAGGGTGATGATCTGTGCCATGTCTGGCAAGAATTTGGGGACGGCAACGGCAACGGACCCATTCAGAAGCAAATAATCTTAACAGAGCAAGAATTGCGAGGCCGATTACCCGAAGATCGAAAGAAATCAAAACTGAAGCTCTCCATTAAGTCTGTTGCTGGTGGCAGTCACGAAGTCGAGGATTTTAGTTTGCTCACATCTAAAGCCTCAAAAATTAAACTGCCTAATGGTCAGCTCGCTTTCAGGAGCAGCAAACTCGGCCTCTCGCAGATAGAGGGATCCCAAACTGAAGAAGTCGTTTTTGGAAGTGCAATTCATCAGTCGAAGCTTATGACATGTGTGAGGGTGTACCATGGCTTTGCGCTAGACGGTATCGAGTTTGTGTATGAAGACTCCACATCGCAATTGTTTAGGAAACGGGGCGGTCAAGCCGGCGGTAGCGAGTTCAATCTGGGTATGTAATGTGTCACGACGCATCTTGACTCCTGACTTTGGTTGAGTCTAGCTAACTTTCTTCAGATACCCGCCGAGGTGAATATATCACTGGATTTTATGTCAGGAGCGGGTTTTGGGTGGACGGAATCGCCGTTATGACTAGCCTTGGCAGAAAGTCACCCGTATATGGCAATGCCACAGGTGGTTCCGGGTAAGTTGCTGCATACGCATCTGTGGAAAATATTTCTAACTATCAACAGAAGTACATTGATACCTCCAAGAGGTTATAGCATCGCAGGCGTTTGCGGGTCGTGTGCGAACTGGGTAGACGGATTCGGAATTGTTATTATGAGATGAATGTTTCATAATTCGGGAGACAACGGGATCACACCATTTGGAAACCCCCATAAACATAATGAATGGGCATTGTATATAGAGCCAGGAGTTTGCTGCATTTGCTGCTCTGCTTGGGCGATAATGATAATGCTTGGATGTGTGGCATAGGTGGTAGCGGGTGCGCACTGAGAAGAGGTGCTGCATTTACCAGGCCACCCAGCAGTACATAGGCATTTGCGCTGGGACACATTATATAATACACTTACTGGAGACTATCAAACGAAGGATGAACACCAGATTTTGGAACTGACTTAGGGGAGCTTGATTGAGCATTATCGGGCCTTAAGCCTATCTAAAGATCTTGCGCTATTTCATGAGCCAAGGGTAGAACGACTATGGACGCAAGAATAGCGTTGAGTGTCATATGTTACTGATCCGGCTTTTTGGTAATTTCACATCGTGTGCTGTACCACGGGCGGCCCAGTTTAGAAGGTGAGAGCTATGAAGTGGTGTTCTATAGACACACACCAGCAACCCAGCTCCTGCCACACCTCAAGCATTGAGACGTCATATGAATAAAAACCGGCAAAACCCCATTAGCCTCAAGATTGGACATACTTCTCTGCGCTTTCCCCCCTCACATCCCCTATCCTCTATTGTACCTAACCTCTTTCTTACACTCAGAATGTCGAAAAGAATAAATAACAATGCCTCCAACGGCTCGGCAAAGGAGCCATCCGCCAGTGAGCCAGGTATGTCGCCGCATGTCGAGGCTTGGGAGGTCTATGGCCTATACTGACTGAGAATAGCTGTTGACAGGCAGAAGAAGCTTCTTTCAGAGGATACGGGTCATTTCTCTATGATCAGAATGCTGCATCTTGCTGATCTCATTACGGAACTCAACGGTACGTCGATTTAGAGACGGACCCATGTCGGCATACTGATATGTTACAAGGTTTCTGTGGAGTAATGTCTGTCTTCTCTTCAATGCGTTATTGTCTGGGCCCGCCCTCTGCGCACGGAAACCTATGGGCGGCTCTGGCATTCATGCCCTTTGGGCTCTTCTTCGATTTTATGGACGGCAAGGTTGCAAGATGGAGAAGGAAGAGCAGTCTGATGGGCCAAGAGCTTGACTCTCTCGCAGACTTGGTATGTCCGATGAAAATCCTGGTGCTTCTCTAGTGCTAACTCGTGAAAGGTATCTTTCGGTGTCTCCCCAGCCGCTGCCGCCTTTGCCATTGGCCTCCGAACGCCTGTCGACCATCTCTTCCTCGCCTTCTTCGTCCTTTGCGGTCTTACACGCCTCGCACGCTTCAACATCACCGTTGCAAATGTTCCAAAAGATGCCACGGGAAAGAGTAAATACTTTGAAGGCACTCCGATTCCTACATCATTGTCTATAGCCGCATTGATGGCCTACTGGGTTGGCCAGGGCTGGACCCTGGATAATTTGCCTCTTGGCACTTGGGCCAGTGGGACCGTGTTCGAATTTCATCCTGTTGTGGGACTCTTTGTCTTGAGTGGGATCATGATGACGAGCAAGACGATACATATTCCAAAGCCATGATTTGGTACGGAGACGGAGGCCATGAGTGAAGATGAGAGCTGGAGTGTGGATTATTAGATACCCTGATGGTTAGAGGATCGGTTATGCGCTATGAAGTTGTTTATTCCTAGGCTGATGAAAGAGAGCAAATGCATTTCCAAAAAATACCATTTCCTATCCTAGGCACATTACACTCTGATTTTGGACTTTTGAAATATCGCATCACATGAAAGAACGTTTTGAAACAAATACTCCTCAGCTTTAGATGCAACTCTCCTCTTAGTCGTACCTACATTTCACTTGCGGTGTATCACAGACTATCAAAATGTCCTGGACTTTAAAGCCTCACAACCTGCTACCAAGGAATCGCGTTGTCATAGCAGTTCAACACCAGTTAAGAACATTCAAAACGTACGTCTTGATTTCGTTCGACTTTTGTAAGCCTATTTTTTGATCTTACGAACCCCATACCACGAGTTCTTGACATACGCCCCAACGCCAAGGTATCTAGACAAACAGAACAAGGCTAGCATCAACCCCGTCCACGAGAGAATCCGCCTCTGGAACCTCCTCGGCCCCTAGGAGTAAACCCACCACCGCCGCCTCTTGAGAATCCTCCTCCTCGGCTGCCCCGTCCACCAGCACTGAATCCTCCCCGTCCTCGTGGGGCTCCTCTTGCACCACCACGACCACCTCTCGTTGTTCCTCCTCGACCTCCTCGTACACCGCCTGCTCGCTTTGGCTTCGGGGCTCCTGGTGGAGGCTTGGGTTTCTAAGCCGGGGTTAGGAACATCAAGACAGAAATATGATATGTGAGTCAAGAGAATGAGAACTAGACTTCAGAAAGCTCCAAAATGAAGACCAAGCCACCTACCGGTAAGAACTTTTCTAGAGGAAGTAATTTGTCGCCTCCGATGTAGAACTTATCGCCAGACTTGAATGAAGTTGCCTGGATCCCCTCGCTCGGCTTCACCGAGAAGTACACTTGATTGATCGGTCCGAGAATCTCATCCACTTTGCCAATTGCCGTCTAGCACGTCTGGTCAGTATCTGAAATTGCAAGTGGGCGTGGTAGTTGTGGGCCTTGGGGCTTTGAGGTAGCTCCAAACTTGATAACTTCGGATTCGTACCTTGTTTTCGAGATAGACAACTCCGTTAAAATACGGTATACGTGGATTCGTGGATTCGCAGACGAGCTCGCCCTCACAAGGATGGAGGAAAGTACCTAGTTCGATGACTGCATCTGGGGGTCCGCTACTCTGGAATCCTCCTCGGCCTTCCAACTAAGTCAGTACCAGCATCGTTGGCGATGTCAGAGATGAACCGACCACCTCGAAAGCCACCTCTTCCTCCTCCAAAATTCGCGCCTGTTCCACGACTTCTAGGTGCTCCGCGAAAAGACATGGTTGTGGTTGTGGTTGGTGGTTGCGATACTTTTTTTCTAGATATGAAAAATTTACCGATAATTTCAGCCACTACTTAAAAGTATACGCTAGGCCGGATTTGAACGAGGGGCACGATGACTCCACGTCGACTCACAGGAAGGACATATAACTGAATTTCTCACATTTTGTGGAATATTCTTCTACACATACAGCGGACCTGAAAATTTCAGCCATGGAGAAGGTCCAGAACGCTGTCGACTCTGCCGTCGAGGGCGTGAAAAAGGTTGCCATTGGCGACAAGAAGGCTGGTGAAAAGAAACAGAAGAACAAAAAAGAAAAATCGGACGGCAAAGGCAAGTTTGTCGAGCAGAACTCATTGTGTAGAAGCTGATAGCAAGTAGATGCAGGCGCTGGCCCTCTAGAACTCGACCCTCCGCCTCAATTCCTTGCTGACCGACTTGCATTCTTCGAAAAACTCAAGGCAGAGGCCGACCAAGAACTCAAAGCCAAATCAAGAGAGCCGATACAAATTACACTGGCTGATGGAAGCATCAAAGAAGGCATATCTTTCGAAACGAGTCCTGCAGATATTGCTAAAGGAATATCCAACAGCCTCTTCAAACGCACTGTTGTTGCTAAGCTAAATGGAGATGACGAGCAATTGTGGGATCTGGAGCGACCGTTGGAGGCAAGCTGCAAGCTCGAGCTCCTCACATTTGAGCATAAATTAGGGCAATATGTGTTCTGGCACAGTAGCGCTCATATTCTTGGCGAAGCCTCCGAGAGACGGTTTGGGTGCTCGCTATGCAACGGTCCACCCATCGACAGCGGATTTTACTATGACATGGCTCTACCGGACGGAACCTCCGTGCAACAATCAGATTGGAAGCCAATTGAGACATTAGTCAGCCAAATTGTCAAGGAAAAGCAGCCCTTCGAACGATTGATGATTTCAAAGGAGAATCTGCTGGGGATGTTCAAGTACAACAAGTACAAGCAGCACATCATCAAGGATAAAATCCCTGACGGCACTTTCACCACCGTCTACCGCAATGGGCCGCTTATTGACTTGTGTCGAGGTCCTCATGTCCCTAATACGGGCAGAATTGAGGCATTTGCAGTCATGAACAATTCTGCATCTTATTTCTTGGGCGACCAGAATAACGACTCTATCCAACGTATCTACGGTGTCTCGTTCCCGGACAAGAAGCAATTAGCGGAGCACAAGAAATTCTTAGAAGAGGCGGCAAAGCGGGACCACCGAAAGATTGGCAAAGACCAAGAACTATTCTTCTTCCACGAGCTCTCCCCAGGTTCCGCAATGTGGTTACCGCATGGCACTCGCATTTACAACACCATTATGTCGTTCCTAAGGGACCAGTATTGGAAGCGCGGTTACAATGAAGTCATATCAGCAAATATGTACAATTCCGAATTGTGGAAGACCTCTGGACATTGGAACTACTACAAGGATGACATGTTTACGTTTGGTGTCGAGAAGGACGCGTTCGCTTTGAAACCGATGAACTGCCCAGGACACTGTCTAATGTTCGATCACCGTGAGCGAAGTCATCGAGAATTACCATGGAGGGTTGCTGATTTTGGTGTACTTCACCGTAATGAGGCTTCTGGTGCTTTGACAGGACTCACCCGTGTGCGTAGATTCCAACAGGATGATGCACATATTTTCTGCCGTGAGGACCAAATCAGAGATGAAATCCTGGACCTCTTTGACTTCCTGCAAACTGTTTATGGCTTGCTTGGCTTCACGTTCAAGATGAAGCTCTCCACGCGGCCAGAGAAGTTTATGGGGAAGCGAGAGACTTGGGACATGGCGGAGGACAAACTCCGATCAGCCTTGGACGAGTTCTGTAAGCATCGTACGCCATGGGAACTGAATGAGGGTGATGGTGCTTTCTACGGGCCAAAGATTGATATCACAATCTCCGACTGCTTGAAACGAGACTGGCAGTGCGCTACAATCCAACTCGACTTCCAACTTCCCCAGAATTTCGGCCTTGAATACATGACAGCGGAGATGGCAACAAAGCCAAAAGAGGACGCTGATGATGCAGCTACGAAGGCAAAAGGAAAGGCGGACGAGCCTAAGAAGAAGGCCCCTGAAGTAGAAGGTGCGGTCAAGGGGAGAGTAATCAAGCCTCTCACTCCCGGATGTGCGCGGCCCGTCATGATCCATCGTGCAATCGCAGGAAGTATTGAGCGGTTCACAGCCATCTTGACGGAGCACTTCGCGGGCAAATGGCCATTCTGGCTCAGCCCTCGACAGATTCTCGTGATTCCAGTTGGCGTTGGATTCTACGACTATGGAAAGGAGGTGCAGACTGCTTTCAAGGACCAGCGCATGTATGCTGATATCGATCTGAGCGGCAACACTCTCCAGAAGAAGATTCGTACAGGTCAATTATCGCAATACAATTTCATATTTGGTAAGTTCTCCCCAAGACCTGTCAGTGCAGCACATGCTAATGTTTTTACACAGTTGTGGGTGATCAAGAGATGAAGGGGAGAGAAGTCAACGTTCGGTACCGTGATGACACCTCAGCGCAGGATCGGGGCAAGCCAGTTCCATTGAAGGAGGCAATTGAAAAGCTCATTCAGCTACGCGACGAGCATCTGTCGGGAAATCCATTTGCGGGAGAGACCAGGGTAGCGAATGCTTAAGGGGAATGGGTCGGGAGAAGAGCACCAGGAGTGTATGTAAATGGATTCCTTTCCCAGTGGTCGCAAAAAGTTAGGCCATAGTAGACACCGGACCTACGGGTTGGTAATGATGATATGAATGAGCCAAAATCCCGTTCAGATCCTGCTGCACATGAAGAACAAATAACTTGCTGCTGACCTGTAACTACCAACGTCGTATCACATGGGAGATGTGCACGGTGATAATTTCAGGGTCCTGGTGATCGACCTTATTGGAAGAATTTCAGGCGTTCCTATTTGCAGGGAAGCACCCAATTGGTCGTGGCAGACTAGCACCTTTCTGGCTCGATAGGAATTACGGGATGCAGTATTTGGAAGAAACCGGGGGCGAGGGCGAGGGAGCTGGGAGCGTAGAGATAATTACATTCGTCCCACGTCGATTCTTAGGAGGAAATGACACTCGACGTGTTGGACGTGATATGAAGGAGGAAGCGAAGCTATGAATCGATGCATTCCAGCGTTCGTGCAGCCAGGACGAGCGGATGGGCATCTGGACGTTTTGGGGGGGGTGCTTGGGGCCTGGGGCTTACAGTAGCTTGACGATGACGTAGCTGTAGATCAGCAGCAGCTGGGCTGGCAATGAAAGGAAGTGAAGGCAGCTCGCGATGGAGAGGCGCCCGGCTGCATTCTGCCCGCCATTTCGATTCCCTCCTGTTCCCGCATACTTGTCCTTGTCCAGCAAACCTGCTCCCTCTCCTCTCCGACTGCTCTTCGAGGGCGGCGGCGGCCAATTCTCTCCAATCCTTTGTGCTGCAGTCCTCCGTACAGTACTGTATTGCCGACGTGCCGGGCGCGGTGCCTTGGTGTGTTCTTTGTTGACGCTGCGATAGCCTGGGGCTCCAGCTCCATACTCCAGAGCAGAGCGTCCACGAACCACGAGTGCGGCGCCAGGTGTGCATCAACAAGAGCATTGTCCTGCCCTGCCCTGCCCTGCCCTGCCCGGTTGCGCCTGCCCGGTTGACCCTTCCCAGCCGCTGTCACTGTTTTGCATTGGAACTGGACGCACGATCGATTCTTGATTTGCTATCCATGTGCGAGCCTACCTTTCGTCCATCCCCTCTCCTCTCCTCTCCTCCTGCTCCCGCTCCCCATGATATCCCAGCTAGACCTCCAGACCTCTAGACCCAAAGCCTAACTCATGAAACCGCAGTGGCTCGGACCACGCATAACCCTTTCCACTTATCTGCCTCTAACACGTCAGATCCCCGAGCCCCAAGCCCACAGCCCAAGCATGTCGTCTGTCAATGATCCTGCGGTCCCTGCTCCCTCCTCCCAAGCATATCTCGATAGGACCTACGGTTCTGCTCCTGGCCCTGTCCCCGTCGCAACAGACTTTGCTTCGACCCCAGGTAACCCCCTCGATACTTCCCCGCTGGCACAATCTGCCGCACAAACGAACGGCGGCCGCTTCAACGAGGAGTTCGACATGTCTCAGCGTGGAAGTTCCTTAATCGATGGCCCAGTACAACGCTCCAGCTCTGTTCTCTCGCAAGGGGACACCTTGATACCTTCGCGTGGAGGGACCCTCAAGAAGAAGGCTTCTCTGCGGAGGGGAGGCTCTATCAAGCGATCAAGCAGCCGTCGCAGCTCAAGAGCAGGCAGTGTTCGCAGTTTGGCGCTGCAACCTGGGGGTGAAGATGAGGCGCACAGTGCTTTCTACTCCCCTGTCCCCACGAGTGGTAACCCTACAGAGATCCTCGCGAATAGATTTCAAGGTATGATATTGCTACGGTCTGGGCCATCTCAATAACGCACTAATCTGGCAAATTATAGCCTGGCGAAAAGTCCTGAAAGACCTCATCGCATACTTCAGAGAAATACAGGCGTCTTATGACCAGAAAGCAAAGAGCCTTTTAAAGGTCTCAAATGTTGTCAACAATACTACTGGACCTTCAGCATTCCTGCATTCGGGGGGAATTGACGATGCCGTCCAGATTCTGCGCACCTATCATAAATCTGCCATTGCTGAGGCCAACAAATCTAAGGAAATTGAGAATGACGTTATCCTGGCCTTGACAGGACTGCGAAATGATCTGAACCAGAAGATAAAAGAAATCAAGAATCTATCTGGTGATTTCAAAAACTCCGTCGATAAAGAGATGGAGAACACTCGGAGGGCTGTCAACGGTCTCCAAGAGGGCCTTGGGCAAGCTGATGTCGATCCGGCTCAGATGACTGGAAAGCAAGATCCATACCTGCTCAAACTTGCAGTAGATCGCCAGGTCGAGAAGCAGATTGATGAGGAAAATTACCTTCATCAAGTACGCCGCCCTGAGATTGTTTCTCAGCCTATCGCTAATAAATATTTAGGCATATTTAAATCTGGAGGCGTCTGGGCGGGAACTTGAGTCCATCGTAGTGGGCGAAATCCAAAAGTCTTACAATGCATATGCTGGCATCCTCAGACGCGAGGCAGATGGCGCTTACAATACCATTGAGGAACTTCGAACCGGACCAATTGCTATGCCAAAAGACCACGAATGGAACGAATTTGTTCAAAATGATGAACATTTCATAGATCCTAAGATCCCCGTCCGGAATCCTGAGAATATTCAGTATCCGGGTCGGGACAATTACTTGGCGCAAGCCATACGTGAGGGACTGATGGAGCGCAAGTCAAAATATCTCAAGAGCTACACGGCTGGCTGGTAAACTTTCCCATTGTCCCCTTGCGCGCTGATCCTTCATAATTACTCCCGGCAAGTTCTTCTTGATTGCACCTACTGATGATCTACAGGTATGTACTTACTCCAACTCACCTCCACGAGTTCAAGTCTGCGGACAAGACACAGGCCCCCATCATGTCTCTTTATCTACCTGAACAGAAACTCGGATCCCAGTCCAGTTCAGGAGCTTCTTCCAACAAGTTCATCCTCAAAGGTCGTCAAACTGGCAGCATGCACCGAGGCCATTCCTGGGTCTTCCGCTGTGAATCATTCGAAACTATGCTTGCTTGGGTATCTGATCTGAAAACTTTGACGGAAAAGTCACCACAAGAACGCAATGCATTTGTGCGCCAGCATGCTCGTAGCGTCAGTGGATCTTCGCAAAGGGCGGCTTCAATCAGCAGCGATGGAGGAATGGACGACGAGGATGAAGAACCATTCTCTGCAACAGCTTCGTCTATAGTAGCATCTGGACCGAAGCAAGACGTGTTACCGCGTCGTCCCCAAGGTGGGCGATTCCCATCTGATCTACAGGTCAACACACAGCGTGGCTTACTGGCGCCTAATTCGCCCTCTAGTGGAAGCTCCGGTTTTGGGGATAACAAAGAAAGCAACCTAGCGACGGCCAGCGCTCTTCCTGGCAGTGGCGTCGGCGAGCACTACGGCGAGGATACTACTTCGCCCACGCATGCCGCGGAGGTTAATCTGTACGCAATGGAGGATCGTGTGAATCCTTACACGGCCCGACCACTTTCTTCTCATAACGTTGAACGGAATTCTGGGGATCCTGCTTTATCTGGAGTTACAGCTGGCTTGGGTGGTGCGGCGTTTGGGGCTGCTAGTGCCGAAGTCTATCGCAGACATCAAGAAAGTCAGCAGGCAGATGAGGCAGAATACAAACACCAACAGGAAGAACAAGCTGCTCTCGAAGCTTCTACTATTGCAGCCCCCGATACATTCTCACAGCAGCCCGAAGAGCAAGCTGCTCGTGTGGCTGCCCTGGGTACCGCACCTGATGCGGCGCTGGCACCCATTCCTGCTGATGAACGATTCATGTCTGGTGGACGAAGCCTCGGCGACGTCACGACAACTACACTTAACAGCGATGTATTGACAAGTTCAGCTCCAGTAAGCTCACAGGCCCCGAATGCTTCTAACCCTTTCGAAACTGCTTTGAGGCCGTTAGCGGATGACACGACGCGACCAGTGTTAGCAGCAGGACAGAATCATCAAAGCGTGCAGAGCATCAGTCAGTTGCATGTTCCTGGAGAGTATCCGAGAGGCAGCAAGGCTTAATTAATTCTTGATCGAAATCAGCCATTGTAAATATCTGTATAGTATTGAAGGGGTTGTCGGATTGGAGCAACCAGGGATATGGGGACCGAGGGATTTGGTATCGAAGTTGTAGCTTGTTTATATTCTGGCTCTAGCAAAGATTTCGGTGTACCATCTGAGTCGTAAATCTGCGTTCTTTTTCTTCCCTAATACGCTCTATCTCACTGCCAATATGACTTTGACCCTTTTGATGGTAATGAACTCCTCCGCCTGACACTCGAAGGGTTCGAAAATAAAGACAGACTATCCTCGAAGATTGCAATATCATCAGGCTAGACAGCTTCGTAGCTGGATTTCCTTGTCGTCAGATACCCCAAAGATTTGGACAGATTAAAGCTCTTATTAGATCTCGAACTAAAGCGCCGAAGTTCCACAGCAAACAAGGTCCTAGATATCAAGCCCGCCTTTTATGCCAGACACCGTTCAATGCAACAAACGCATCAAAGCAACCTTCCCAGTAGCAGAAGCCAATCACTAACGCCGACGCTTCCAATACGCAAAATGAAAGGCAAAAGAGTAACTAGTCCGCTTTCCCACTCTCGTTCGTCCCCGTCGAGGCCACGGATTTTAACTTCGTCCTCCGTCTCGGTGGTGTTTTCGGAGGTAGTTTCTTCACGCCATTGACAGCTAACAACGGCGGTATAGGAGGAGGCGGGTGTCTCCTTCCCCTCTTCGTCGGGCTCCCCTTATTCTTCACTTCTACTTCCACTTCCACCTCCGTCGGCTTATCATGCAGCGTGTCTTCGAACTCGGACTTTCGACTGGGCGTTTGCACCCCCGGCTTCTCAGAGACGACAGCTACATCCACGACGCTGATGGAACTTGCGCTCTGCGAGGGAGAGAGTGAGATCCCGAGTAGTTTCCGGGCTACTTCGCCTTCTTTGATATTGTCATCCTCGTTGCGCAGCCACGAGACTTTGGCCACGCGCTCGACGAGGCGGACGGTCGTCTCGTCGGCGGGTTCCCAGTGCGCGTTTGCGGAGCTACCGAGGATGCTGAGGACCTTGATGATCTCGTCACGCTTGTAGTGCGGCGGTTGGTTGAGCTGGGTGTGTGCGAGGAGGGGATAGAACACACGGAGGTAGGTGTGCCGCAGGGAGACGAGTTCGTTAGGCAGGTCGAGCAGGTTGCGGATTATGACGTCAAGGAGGACGCGAAGATCGTTGGTGTAGAAGTATTCGTGGGTTGCGTGGGTGGTGAAGAGGAGGTAGAGAAGCTTTAGGATAAGCAGTTGGAGCGAGGTCTCAGTCTCTCGGTTGAGGAGAAGAATGATGTTTTCGCCGAAGGTCATGTAACTTGATCCGTGAACACTGAGTAGTTTGATGACCCTGTTAGTTAATGGGATCTGGCCATCGACGGGTGAGGAGGCCGATGTGACCATCCACTGTTCATTGAGGACTAGCTGTAGCATATTGTGAGCTCCGAAGTCGCTATACCACAAAATCACACTCACCAAGACTCGTATGATTGGATAATGATATGGATCATCAACATCGTCAGAGAGCTCCTCAATCATCTGGAACAGGTATGAGACAAAATCATCATCTACCTGTCCAAGGTCCTCTGCACTTAGCCGCTGCATCCTAGACATCTCATACAAGAGCTCCAAAAGGGACCTGTGCAGCCGAGGGTCGTTCTTCTTGCCCTCCCTTATCAACTCGACCAGCCTTGGAAAGCATCCCTCCTGGTTCATCTTCTCGAAAGTAGCCTCGGTTTCCCGCCCATCAAAGAGGAGGAAACTGGCAATAAAATGCAGTGTCCCGGGCTCGTCCTCCTGCAGCAAACTGTAGATAATCTGTATCCTAACATAGTCCTTGTTCGCCTTGAAAAGCTCACTCTGTATGAGCCTGTGCGAGCACCGGGCTACATCGTACTCGGACGTCACGTATTCGTCCTTGAATTTGGTGGTGAAGTGGAGATATGAACGCAGCGCATTGTCAATCGATTGATGCGAGGGGCAATCCGCAGACACAATATCTTCGAGTTCTGGAGAGAATGACTACAATCAGCGTCTGGTCGTATATTTGGTGGCAGGTAGGTGTAAACTTGCCGTCCCAGAATTGCTGTTCATTGTCGAGAGTGTATTCAAATTCCTCCATGTCAGTCGCGGCGGAGGAGTCGTCTCTTTGCTATCGCAGAAACAGAAACATCCCGAAACTGGTGATTGTAATATTATGGATATGCGATGTTGTCACAGCGACAGGGCGTGAGCGTGAGCACTTCGGGGTCTCGTGGTAGAGGTAGACCTAGAGATGTTCCGCGTGGATTCGGTCACTAGCGGCGTTTTGCGAAAGAGGGGAGGGGCTGGTGCAAGGCGGCGGCAAGGCTGAGGGCGTGCCCAACCGTTGATTTACCGCCGGTCTCTCTGTGGCGCAGAACCTTTCCTTTAGTTATTGCTTATACCTCAAATCTGTGAATAACAGGACAGGTGCGCAATACATCGGTTCCAAAACCCACAAAGAAAGCTGCAATGAATAACATAGGACGGCACCTGATCTTCCGAATTCCTCAATTATAAAGTGATTCGTCCTGCAACAAAACCTGAATCTTAGCCCCATCAAGGACCTCGGAACGATATTTACAAGTCACAGAAGCAAGGGATGGTTTTTGAAGATATATCTCTGTGTATGCATTGATATTTGGTCGCCGCCAATTTGAACTCCAGAATGCAGGAATCATCTTCCTTAAGTCTATCCAAATTGGAAGCCGCCTCCACCGAACTTGAAATTGAACTGCTGGCCCCCTCCAGGTTGTCCAAAAGGCATACCGCCGAAAGGATTTCCACCACCTCCAAATGGACTGCCCTGGAACGGATTTTGCCGTTGCTGCTCATGATCATTTGGATCATCTCCCCGATCAAATCTCGCCTTCAATTCCGGATCGCTCAACACCTCGTATGCTTCGTTGATCTGGGCCATCTTCTTCTCCGCCTCTTCCTTGGAAATGCCTAGCTTATGGGCCTTGTCAGGGTGATGCACTCTGACCTGCTTGCGGTATGCTGCTTTGATCTGCACTTCATCGGCATCTCGCGTGAGGCCGAGGACCTTGTAGTAGTCCTTGGTCTTGCTTCGCTTCAGCTCTATCTGGGCATTTTGTAAGAGTTGGTTGAGCTGATTGGCTCCAGGGTGGTGCTCCTTCGCCGTATTGAGCGTGTTGATGGCTGCTTCGAAATTCTCGGCTTCCATATGTCTCTGCGCTTTGGAAAGCAGACCATGGAGGGAATTCCCGTTATAAGTCAAAGTCTCGTCACACCATTGCACCGACTTCTTGTTCTTCATCTGTTTGAGGTCAGCTCTGTGTCTACTCCAGATGGCGAAACCTAACCCACCTCATGATAAGCTTCGCAGACCATTTCCACAACTCGAGCAGTCAGATCATTGGGTGCCTTTTCTGGAATGGTGCCAGCTTCACGGAGCTCCTTCACATCATCCTTGATTTCTTGAACCAGACCAACGTCCTCGCCCTGTGGAAGCAGTAACTTGACAGCACTTGCGAATGAGCGCTTTTCAATAAATTTGCTGACTTGAGAGAACTGCTTGTCGAGTGTCTTCTGCCTTCTGTAAAGTTTCTTGCAGGCTTTTGAATCAGGATCTCCATGCAGACATTTCCGCAGCTGTTCCATTCCATGCTCCATATCTGCCAGTCCATAGAACGTGATGGCAGCGATCTGCATATGCGGCTCGATATCTCCGGGCTTCATTTGTAGAACGTGCTTGAGATCACTCATTCCTTCCAAAACTTCACCACGCTCAAAACGACAATGAGCCCTTGTTTTCCGCAGCGATAGCATCTTGCTCGCTACCATAATCGCAACACCCGATTGGGAGACACATTCTTCCCAGCTTCCAGCATTTTCAGCAGCTACTGCTAAATGAGCAGCCCCCTTGGCCTCTTCGAGAGAGGCTATATCCTCTGCTGAATTGCTATGCGCCTTGAAATCCTGAGCCGCAGCATCCCACTCACCATTCCTGGCTCTTATTTTCGCACGCTGTGCTAAGGCTCCCTCGAAGTTGGGTTTGATTGTGAGGACCTTATCGAAGTCTTTGGTTGCCTGGGCAGTCCGACCGAGAGACAAGTAGGTTGCGCCCCGCTTGAAATATGTCAGGTAGTTCTGGGGATCGCGGGAGATGGCGACGTCGTAGTAGGTAAGAGCATCGTTAGTCTCTCCTTTGGCCAGGTGGGTGTTGGCGGACGCAAGGAGGGAGGAGATAGGAGTATCGGAGGGGATGTCGGAGGGCGAGAGGGCGAGAACGAGAGATTCGGAGGACAGGAGAGTGGCGGCGAAGGCCAACGCCGACAAATTGACAATCATGGGTGAAGCGATCGTGCAGGAAAATGTCGACGTTGGAGTTGTGGTGGGGGGGGGGATGGGGGATTTATGAAGGGAGTGGAAGAGGCAGGGGCAGGGGCAGGGGCAGAGGCAGAGGCAAGGACAGCTTTACCTTATCGTCTAGACCCTGGCGTGCCTGGAGTGGTGGTGTCTGGCATGCCAGCCGCCGTGCAGCCGTGCAGCCGTGCAGCCCTGAGCCCGGATCGCCAGGCCAAATTTAGCGTTTTGATCCGTGGCCTGCAGGCTTGCCGTCAGCCTTGTCTTGTCTTGTCTTGTCTTGTCGTATCCCTCCAAGCGAGCGCCCCTCCACCACCACAGTACCTCCCCTCCCCTCCCCTTCTCTCCCTCCCTCCGCACATTAGAACCGCTTTTTGTCTTTCACCGACCCCTGGTGGACTGAGTCTTTACTTCAGCTTTAGCCTGGTACCTTCCATACCAAGCTCAAGCTCAAGCTCAACTCAACTCAGCTCACCCATGGCCCACCTCTCCCCATCCGCCATCTTCTCTCCTTCAGTCGCGCGCCAGCAACAGGCGGCTGCCAAAGACTGGAACTACATCGACAGCTGGCTCTCAACCAAATTCAACGGCAAGACACCACCAGCCTTCGAGCGCAACAACGATACTTTGAAAGCTCTCCTCGCCTTGGCAACACTCAACGAAACTGCCGATGAGGAACGGCAACTCCTAGCCAGAGTCGAAGCGAAAGCTTTGCAGGAACTGCAGGCCAAAGAAGATGTGAAGACGAATACTCAGCTACTCATCTCTATCGAAGCATCCTTGACGCGCGAAGGGCAGGCAGGCCTCGAAGCATTATCTTCTCTAAGCGTATCGCTCAATCAATCAATCCCCGACGTGGAGAACATTGGGCGCAGCCTTATTGACTTGCATGTCACCTCCTATGATTTAGATCAAGCCGTGGACCGAGCGTCAATTCTAGAAGGGCATTTGAAGGGCGAGCTGGAGAAGATAAACACCGTGATCACGGATCTCAAGAGCGACGCGTACCAGCCACCGGCCGATTTAGCAAAGCAGACTATGGACCACCAACGCAAGGTCAAGGCTTTGGCTTCAAAACTGCCCGAGTTGAGGGAACGAGTCGTATCTCTGTCGGCCGCTGCACGAACTCCCGTCACGATCCAGGACGTCAAGAACGAGGAAGATAAATATAACGCTTTGATGGCAGTAGTCAAAAATCTAGAGACACAGGTCAAAGGTTATCATGGGTTGCCGCAAGACACCGATTTGGCCAGGCTTGAACTGGAGAGTCTCAGGGTCGAACTACGCGACTTAAGCAGGGAGAGGGATAGCATGTTTGAAGGGCTTGTAGAACGAGAGACTCCCGGGAAGCCCAGGTGATGCGGATCAATTAATTATATGTATTCTCTGTTTACATGCCCTACCAAATAATTCGAAGAGGCCTGACCTTATCTCTTCGGACGCCCAGCACCACCTAACCTCCCAAACTTCCCCAAGCTTGACTTTGACTTGGCGGCCTGCGGTTGGGTACCTACTGGTGTTGCTGGTGGATCCTTCGCTGGCAATGGGGGTCCTTGTAATCGACTCAGCTCCTTGTATGCCTTCCCGTCAAGTCCATCGCCAGCTCGTGCGTCTATCATTCTAAGCCCATCGTCGAGATCTCCCGCTGTTCGCTGAGCCCTTCTTGCTCGCTCTTGGACGCTCTTGAATTTTTCAAGCAGTTCAGTCCACCGTATGCCGCCTTCCTCCCTGCCTTTCAATCTGCTCGATCTGTCAAAGTTTGAGGGACCAGCATTGGCCGGTGCGCTGTTCGAGGACGCATGAGTTTCGCTACTTTTCTGACGTTGATGGAATTGGAGAGAAGAAAGAGCCTCGACTACACTATTGTTACGAGATTGAGATACGTACGCTCGAGGTGCAATGTGTACAAAGCCTATCGCGCTCACACTATTTAGTCTGTTCTTCAATGCTGCAAATGCTGCTGATTGTGGGAGGAGCATAAGAAGACCATACAGGCACTTGTAAAGATGAGGATGCTTCTCGGGCTCTAAAAGTTGAAGACGAAGGTCTGTTATCAAGTCAGCGGAGCTTTCCAGACGGAATTTCGCATCGCACAAGTAAAGACGGGTGACTCTAAAAGTTGGACGAGCTTATCAATTTGGATGAGCATGTTGACTGTCATCTCAAGTTCCGCACTGACAAGAATTAGCACGATGCAAGTAATGTGATTGGTAACGCACAATATCTGTAGAAGATTGTAAGCTTGCTCATATGCCTGGGCGAGAAGACATAGGGAGAAGGTAGCAACAGCATTATAGCACCAAGACCGGAACAATGCCACAAAGAATGTTTGCCCGTCCTGTACATGTATTAGCCCAAGCGGTCGACGAATCTCATCATTCATACATACCTTAGTCTCTAGATTGCGAAGTCGCTTGCGGAGATCAGCGAGTTGAGGGGCTGTGATAAGGTTATTATTGAGATTTTGCACCATGATGCTGGCGAATTCAACGTCTTCTTCCTTCTCGATACAGTCTGCTAGCGTGCGATAGATGCGTTCAGGGCTAAGACTAACACAGAGCTGTCTGATGATGAGGTTGCCACGTGTCTCCAGAAGCTTTCTGTCCGTTGAAAAGAGTTGCAATAGATTTTCCATGAAGGAGGCGAAATAATCATCTCCACTATTTCTGGAGATTTGAGATAGAAGTTGCAAATCTCTGGTCACAACTGCCTCTGCAGGATCTGAGAGGGTCTTGAGAAGTGCGGGAAATGTGCCATCATTTATTGCTAGTACTTTCCTGGGTGCTTTCTTATGGAGCATGAGCAACCACGTCAAAGCTGCAACCCTGGTCGCCTCGTGGTCGTTCAAGAACAGCAGAGTCAAAGAATTGACAGCTGCAGCATAGTCAAGATCGACCTGTGGTTGAGGTGGAGATTCGGGGGTTGGAGTCTTGTTGTGTATTGGAGGTGGTGTCTGGACGTCTGACTCTCTCTTGTCTTGTTGTTCTTTAGAGCCAGAGGTAGATCCTCGAGTATTTGAGGAGGAATCCCTCCTCTCGTTGTTGATTGTATTATCCTTGAGCATTGAAGCCGGGATCTTTGAAAGGCCAGTAGTTGGCGTATCTGATCGAAGGCCATCATCAGAAAGAGAAACAACATAGTCCATCAGAGACGTATTGACTCTGGCTGCCGCTTGTCGAATAGATTCAACACCACTTGCCATCGCCGGAAGAAGATGAGCAAGTATCTTCGGTGCAAATGGCAAAACTTCTTCGGGACAGATATCCAGGAACTCGACGATCCATCGGAGAGATTCCAGTAGGCTATCCTCTTCTACTGAGATTGAGCCCCAGTCATTCACAGAGCAAAGACAAGGCTTACCTAGCTGGGAATCGAGATTGGCTGTCAAGATCTCAAGAATTTCTTTATGGTTGACCTGAACGTCTTGCCCTGGGACCCAATCATCATCACTACTGACGTCCTTTTCGTCAGCCGCGGTTGCAGAATCATCATCTGCGCCTGCATCTGGTGCCATTGATGCGTCGCTGTCCATGGATCCTGAGCGTTTGCGTTTGCCGTCACTCCGAGATTTTCGGCTTTCCTCAATGCCTTTTTTGATTCTAGATATACGCTTGATCTCGCTCAAAAACCTCTCCAATGCGCCTTGGGTAGCAACGTGGACATCACGATTTGGGTCACTAAGAAACTTGAACAAGCCACCAAGAAATTCCGGAAGATACGAAACTAGCTCGAGATCAGGAATTGAATCGAGTAGAGTAATCCAACCCACGAGGAACGTCCGGGTGAATGGGTTGATCACATAAATGCGTTCCTTGAGAAGAGGGATGAAATCCGCAAGCGAGAAGGCTGTAGGTAGATCAATAGACTCATCGGGACTTTCTCTATCTGGGTCTTCGACTGCTTCCTCGGAAGTGTGAAGTACTGAGACATAAGTAGCAGCCGACTCGGAAACAATATCTTTGATCAGACGGTCCAGGAGTTCTGCGCCATTTTTCACCGAGAGCTCCGAATCCGCGCCTAACTAATGATTCATAAGGACGGGCAAATACTGAAAGATTTCGAGGGCAACATACTTTACATAAGGCATCAAATATGTCGTTGAAATATGGTAGAACCTCGCCCTTCGCTACCTTGGCGATATTGTACATACTTTCACATGCATAATATCGGACGCGGGCATCCTGGTCTGTGAAGCACGCGAGGACCGGAGGCACGATCTCATCAAGATATCGAGCCAATTCCTGAAAGATATTAGCAGTGTGGATTGTAAAGCAGAGCTCTCTTTACATACAGGGCCTAGAGCAATCGCTGCTGCTGCCAAGCCAATGAGACCGCCGTTTCGAGCATGAGGTTGATGAACAGCATAAGCATAGTCGTTGCAAAGCTGCTGGATAATCTTATGGATTTTATCAAACTCTTTCGCCGTAGCAAGATCTCGAATGACACGTTCCAGACTGTAGCTATGATGAGCATTGAGTGAACCAGCTTTAAGTTCAGAGGTAGTACCCACTCTAAGGCCCCGACTTTCCTCTTATCATAGAGCTTATCATTCAACGAGCGCGCTATTCCTGGCTCCATGTCGACGAGGCGTTAAGGGAGAGGATGTGTTATGTCATGTTAGTTGGATAGCCTCGAATCAACGGCTGGGTGAGTGGTTCATGGGATGTGGATGTGGAGCCTGGCCTGGCCTGGCCTGGCCTGGGTTGTGACGTCGGGGAGACCGACTGCAGGCTGCGAGAGAGATGAAGGAGTGTCGGACATCAAAGTGCCATGATGGTCACGAGGCAAAACAGATCGGCTCAGTGAGGAGGAGAAGACCCAGTCAGAGGAGGCTGGTCGTGTGTCGTTGCGTGTGTGGCTAGGTGGAGTGAGATCGTACAGTACTCCGTACTGTACAAGGAGCTTTCGCTTACAGCCGTATGACTAACTAGTGTTAATTACGTAAATTTCACGTGAGGAACTTTTGTTTTCAAAAATCTCGCGACGCGTCGCGTCACTAAGAGCCCCT
>QYSG01006070.1:0-11360 GCA_003988875.1 Lachnum nothofagi
TTACTTTATTTACTTTATTTACTTTATTTACTTTATTTACTTTATTTACTTTATTTAYTTTATTTACTTTATTTACTTTATTTACTTTATTTACTTTATAGAAATCCTTTAGGACCCTTTATTATTATTATTATTATAATTTATAAGATTATATAGATTATAGTGGCTGCAGTGGCTATAGTGGCTAAGTGGTACAGTGGTGCTGTGGTGCTGTGGCGCAGTGGTGCTGTGGCGCAGTGGCGCAGTGGCGCAGTGGCTGAAGTGGCGCAGTGGCGTAGTGGCGTAGTGGCTGAAGTGGCACGTGCGGGCTAGAGCCGCTGCAGGCACGTGCAGGCCAGAGCGTACGTGGCCACTGCGCCCGGCCACCCCCCCCATCGAAAAACTTCAAAGAGCCGCATTATACGCAGCTTTAAAGTTATAATAAAAGTAAAAATAGTATTTAAATACGTTTATTTAACTCTATAAACTAGTTTTTCTTTATAAAATTTATTAGTTATAACTAGGTATAATATAGCGATAAATTTAGCAATTAAAATAAACATATAATATATATAAATAAAATTAATTATTAGTTTATTTAACTATAAAAATAAAATATTTTTAAATGACTTTCTCCCTATACAATTAATATTAAGTCTCCGTAATGCCCGCTGCGCTGGGCAATAAATTATATAAGAAATTTATTAAAAAAATAATATAATAATATTATATATATTTAAATAAATTAAATAACAAATATAATTTATTATTTTTGTTAAATTTCAAATCTTGTTTTTAAAGTTAAATTAATCTATTAATAATAATATTAAAACATTTATTAAAATAAATTTTACTTATAGAAAAATTTTAAATCTTTTATTAAAACTATAAATAATATTAATAACTCCAAAAAAATAATAGCAAAATTAAAAAAAAAATATATATAAAAAAAATAATAAATTTATTTAATAAATAATAATTTCCAAGAGCAATTCTAATCTATTAATAGCAATAATAACAAAAGCTTAAAATATAATTTCTTTTTAGTAAAAAAAAAATTAATAATAAATTAAAATACTAAAAAAATTTAAAAAAAATAAAAAATTAATAAAAATTATAAAATAATAAACTTTGTTATTAATAAAAAAAATATAAAATAAATAAACAACAATAATATTAAAGCTAATTTAAATATTATAAAAATTATTTTTAATAATTTGAAAAAAAAAAAGCCTTATATAAACAAAAAAAAGTTTTTAAAAATATTATAAAAAAATAATAATATTATTAAAATTAAAAATAAAAAAGTTATAAAATAACTAAAAGTAGTCCTTATAAAAATTAGTATTTATACATAAATACTATTAATATTAAAAATAAATAATATTAATTTTATAAAAATAATGGATTTAAAGTTATTTTAAAATAATTTTAAGCTTTTAAATAGAATTATATTTAAAAACAAATACTTAGCCTAAAGAAAAAACGGATATAATAAAGTAAATTAATTTTTATATAATTAAATATATAATTACCCCGGTTCTATATAGGCTACAAATAGCTTTATTTTTTAATAATATAAACGAAATTATATTTAACATTTAGCCCCTTAATTAAGCTTTAAATAATGCTACCTATATACTAGATCCTATTAAGGGATTACTTTTTTTTTTTGGCCTTGTACAATATATATTTTTAAAATTAAACTTAATAAATAATTTGGTTTTTATTAAATAATTTAAAATTTTATTAATTAAAAATAAAAAATAACAATTTTTAATTATTATTTTATTAAGTTTTTTATAATTAATATAAAACTATAAACTTTTGTTTTTTTTAAAATAAAAAAAATTAGTAATTTTATAGAGCTTTTAGAAAATTTAATTAATTTTTTTAAAATAATAAACTTTAAATATTTTTTTAATAATTCCAATTAAAATTTAAAAAAATTATAAAAAAGCTTATACAAAAGCGTATTTATAGTTTTTATTATATAATTAATTTTTTTAAAATTAATAAATTATGGAATTTTATTTATATTAAAAACCGATTTATAGTATTTATAAAAAAATAATAATTTAAATATAAGTAAAATAAATTTTTTTTAGTTTTATATTATTAATATATTTTTTCCTTTTTTTAAAAAAATATTTAAATACTAAAAAAAATAAAAAATATTTATAATTTCCTTTATTAATATAAAAAATTTATATATTTTAATTAAATTTTTTAAAATTAAAGACTTTAATGACATTATGTTTTATATTGACGTAAATTTATAATTTTATTATTATTAATAAAATATATTTTTAAAGCTATAAAATACTTAATATTAAGTATATAATATTTTATTATTATTTACTATAAAAACAATTAAATCATAAATAATAATAATAATAATAAATTTTGTAAATCCAAAAATATAGAATTTTTTATAGATTTTCCTAAGAATAATTTTTAGATTATATATTTTTTTATTATTAATTAAACTTAAAATAATCTTTATTACTTTTATAACTTTTTATAAAATATAAATTTATATAAATTTATATTTAAATAATATTTTTTTTAAATTTTTAATATTTAAGATTTAGGAAATTTTTTTTAAATTTTAAATTATATATAATTAAATATATTTATTTTATTTTTTAAATATTAATATATTTTTTTTAATTTCGGCGGTTTTACTAAAAAAAATTTTAGTTTATTTTTTATATTTTTTATATTTTTTATATTTAAAATTAAAAATATAATAATTATTTTAATTTATTTATTAAATAAATAAAATATAAAATCTAAGTTTTAGCTTTACTTTTATTTTTATTTTTAAATATTTTGGAATATTTATTAATAAAGATTTGCTATTTCTATTGGTTTTTGCCTTTATATTTTTAAGGAATATAGATATTTAAAAATCTTTTAAAATTAAACTTTTTTTTATATTAATTTTAAAATTTTTTTTTTAATATATTTAAAAATATAAAAATATTTTTATTAATTTTTGGTATTTCCAAAAATATTAGCTATTTTATAATATTAATTTAAATATTAATTATTGTTTTATTATTATTATTTTTTAAAAATACTATAAATATATATTTTTTTTGTATTTTTAATTTAGAAAAATTTAAAAATTATTTTTCTAAATTAGTTTTTGGATTTTTTTGGATTTTTTGTAGAAGGGTTCACCGGCCAACCGTAATCACCACCCAACCATTTGAAAAATATATATATTTAAAATAATAACTCCACAATGCATTAATAGAAATTAATAAAAATAAAATCATAAAGTATTTTATTATATTATTAGACTTTGAATTATTAATTTTTTAAATATATCAATTAGTTTCTTTATAAATTAAAATTCTAAGATTTTGATAAAACTTTAAAAAATTATTAAAATTCAAATAATAAGATTTTTTATAGAATTTATTAAATTTTAGTTTATTTTAATAATAATAAATCTAATAAAGAAAAAATTATATTTTATTTAATTTTTTTCTAATTTTTTTAATATATAAATTTTTTTTGAAAATATATATAAAATTTAAATTTTAAAATTTTAAAATTTAAATTAATTTTCTAGAAGTTTCTAATTTAATTAGTTTTATTTAATAATAGAATATAATTGGCCAAATTTTTTCTTAAAATCTATAGTAATTATAATTTTATTATTTGGTTAATTTTTTTTAATTTTTTAATTTTTAATTTAATTTAAAATAAAAAATAAAAAATCTATATATTAATCTTTTAATCTATTATTTATATATGGTTTTATTCTTATTAGAAAATTTGGGACTAAAATAATTAGTGGTTATTTTAAAATAATTTTTTAAAAAATGGTTGGGTGGTGATTACGGTTGGCCGGTGAACCCTTCTAGGGGGTTTTTAAGGATTTTTAAATTTTTTATTAAAATTATTTAAAATTAATAATTAAAATTAATTAATTTAAAAATATATTAATTTAAAAAGTTATTTTTAAAAAAAAATTAATTTTTAAAATAAATATAATAAATAATAAATTAAATTTAAATATAAAATTAATTTTTAGCTTTTTTTTTTAAAAAAGCTTTAGCCAATTATAACTATTAAAACCTATAATATTTATAATGTATAATTTATAATATAATATATATTTTAATAGTAGGTAAAGTAGGGTTGCTGCGCTAGAAGCTATTGCCACCTTACCCGTGACCCTGGGTTCCACGTGACAAACTCATAGTAAAGCTCGGAAACCCAGGCCAAACTAGTCTATAAATTTAAAAGGCGCAAAAAACTTATAGTAATATTATGTGTTAAAGGTCCTATTTTATTAAAAATTAACATCCTTTGCAGTTAGGCGCGACAATGACAGCGCAATTATAATTTTCAAAGTTATTGTATTTAGGACTATTTAAAAGTGGTCACATAATATGATTGATATAAAAAATATAAATATTAATTATATATTTATAAATTTAAAATTAATTGAATTCAAAGTACTAGTGGTTTGTCTCGTCACGGGGTGCGTCTCTCGACCCAGGGAAACACGATACATCTTCATTATCCCATCCGCGTGATGGTCTAAAAGAAGAAGTCATTCCTCTTACTCCCTACTCCGGTGTAGTTTAAGTGAATCCAAACCATTATTTAAAACTTTCCTTGAGGCCAAATACGCCGCCTCAATCTAGTGAGGCTCGGCTACGTATTCAGAGCTCTTCATTTATAAGAGGAGCATCTCCCCACGTGATATTGCTTATATACCCAGAAGTGGGGTTTACTCCTACTCTTCCCCCAAAACCCCTTCCCTCCGTCCTCATTTCATCTCTTGCCTTTCAAACCTCAGATCTTCCAAAATGGGTTCCATCACGCCCCCAAAGCTCCTCCAAGTCTCATCACGCGCTGTATTGCTTTCTACGCTTCTCTTTTCCAGAAGAGATGTTCCATGAACTGGAAGGCCGTCACTGAATTCGCTTTGAAATTCGATCCTTTCCTAAGAAAAGAATTTCCGGAGTATGTAGACGAAATGAAAGGTATAGCTGAAGGAAGTGGGAAGAGCTATGAAGATATACTGGCGCTGAATGTCCGGACGGAGATTGCGTTTGGGGCGTTCAGTGATGGATGTACTGTTGTCTCCCTCCACTCACCTACTTCTCAGTCCTCATATCTGGGTCAGAATTGGGACTGGCAAGAAGAGTACGTTCCTATATCTTTGTGGCTCTCTCGAAGAGGCGACTAATGAAAGTCTCAGGCAAGCAGAAAACCTCATCTGTCTAAAGATTGAGAAACAAGATGGGAAGAAGATCCAAATGATCACCGAAGCAGGCATCATCGGCAAAATCGGCCTCAACTCCTCTGGCGTAGGCTGTACGCTGAATGCCATCACCGCGCTCGGCGTCTCCTACTGCAAAATCCCCTGCCATCTGGCGTTGCGAACCGTACTCGAAAGCTCTTCTCGAGTAGAAGCTGTTGAGAAGCTTGAGAGATTCGGCGTCGCGAGCGCGTGCCATATCCTCGTCGCGGACAGTACTGGCGGTACGGGACTAGAATGTAGCAGTGAGGATGTAGTGAGGATAGAGATGGATGACAAGGGTGTGGTGGCGCATACGAACCACTTCATCTTAGCTCACGCGCAGTCAGTAGTCGAGAAGAAAGGATGGCTCCCGGACACAGACTTCAGGCTCAGAAGGGTAGGCGAGTTGTTGGGTGGTGTGAAAGGGGAGGTTGCGAGTGACAGTACGCTGTGGGGAGTACTGAGGGATGAGATGGTGGGCGATGGGGCGAGTATTTGTAGAAGGCGGAGTGAGAAGAGCTCGATTAAGAGTTTGTTTGGGATTGTGATGGATTTAAGAGGGAAGAGGGCGGAGGTTGTGGTTGGGCGGCCGACGGAGGAGGGGGAGAGGGTTGTTTTGAGTTTTTAGGGGCTAGATATATACTCAAAACAACCAATCAAGATCCTAAGACTGTCTTCAGTCAAAGGCTCAGAAGCTATTCTGATGCTTTTAGCAGACGTGCCCAATGAAGGCAAGGTCGTGAAAAGGGGCTCGCTTAAGCTGCTCGGGTTCGCTCCGCAGCCTCAAGCCCAGCACTTATTTTCAACTCCGCGAAATACGCTAGATATGGCTCAGTTCGAAGAGCAATTCATCCCTCTCTCTTTTCTTCATGAACTACATCCCTATCTCCAGAGCCAGTACGATTCAAATCACGTGTGTAAGCACAAATGACTCATTATCTCTCACTCTCCATCAGTCCCTTCCTTCACCGCCAAGCATAGAAAATAAGAAGCTATAAAACTCAAGCTACACAAGCTCATATCACTTCAGATTACATCAAATTACTTCATCAACCCACACAATGACAGAACCCCAACCCTATCTCACCTTCCTCCCCCCACCCGGACACTCTCTCCGCGATTTTGATCGCGGCCTCCCCGCCTCTTCGCAGCACTCATCCACAGTCCCCCAGACCTTTCTAGACGCTATGCAAACCCGCGAGCGCGTCTTCGTCTCCGAACAGCGCGCCGTCCCCCTAAAACACCACACCGACCAAAGTGACGCCCGTTCCTGCCACTGGGTCCTATATCTCCCCTCATCCCCTCCAACGTCCATCGGCACCATCCGCCTCTGTCCCTCCCCCCACCCCCCGCATCCCGAACCAGACTCCCACTTCAACGCACCCGCCTCCGATGACGGGACACCCGCGAAATCCGCAGAAGAGGTGTTCCTTGCCTCGGATCCGAAATGGAAAGTTGATCGTGCTACGAGCTTACATGATGGGAAGGAGGTTTATGTTTCTTTGGGGAGGTTGTGTGTTGTAAAAGAAGAGAGGGGGAAGGGGTATGCGAGGTTGTTGATCGAGGGCGCGTTAAATTGGGCGCGGGAGAATCGGGAGGTGGTTAGGGGGATGTGTGGAGGTGGAGATGGAGGGAGGTGGGAGGGATTGGTGGGGTGTCAGGCGCAGGAGAGTGCGAGGGGGGTGTGGGAAAGGAATGGGTTTGCTGTTGATGAGGGGATGGGGGGGTTTTGGGTTGCGGGGATGAGGCATTGGGGTATGTGGAGGAGGCTTGATTTGGGGGAGTAGGAATGGGAGGCGAGGGGGGAGGAATTGAAGTATTTCTTGGGGGTTGGGGAGGACAGTAATCATCAATTGACTTGAAAAAAAGTAGACAAAAGACTATGTGTCGTTTAAAGCTAAGTTAAATTGAAGTATATACATTAAGATAAAATAAGTATTCTTAAAATAAAATAAGTATTCTTAAAATAAAATAAATATTCTTAAATAAGTATTCTTAAATAGGTATTCTTAAATAGGTATTCTTAAAATAGGTATTTTTAAATAAGTATTCCTAAACAAATATTCTTAAATAAATATTCTTAAAATAGGTATTCTTAAAATAAAATAGATATTCTTAAATAAGTATTCCTAAACAAGTATTCTTAAATTTGAAGAAGCCGGTTTCCTTTAGGTAGAAATAAATGCAAGCTTCGTTTTTGCTTTCACCAATCGAACAAATTCATTGATAGCAAAAATTAAGATGATAGTAAGTCAACACTTTACCAATTCGAGTAGTGTCGATCCTGGAAGATTATACTACTTTCGATCTCAACGACTGAATCACTCAAGCTACAAGGCGAAGGAAGTTAATTTCCATATATCGTTCCGATAGGCCCTTATTTTTCGTGATTAGAGAATGTAACGAGAGGACGAAGATATTACATATCCGAGTCGTCTTCTCTATTTTCCTTAATCCGATCCGTAGATCAGAATCTCGCATCCATTCCAGCAAACTGACATCGTTCTCCCAATGCACTACCTACAAATACTGTGTGCCTGAGTGTTGTCTATGCATATACCTAGAGGCTTTGAGTCCGAGTGGCTCACGTGTGGAGATGCTAGAAAGCAGGGCTCTTCAGGGCATAGGATACTTTGAATTTCATCTCTTTAGTCGAAAATGCAGCCTCATCTTCCAGAACAACTTCATCTCTTCTCTTGCTGAATGAACGAATGTTTGTCTTGGCAGTGAAGAGGAACTTGACAGCAATGTATCACAGTATCATCATTTCCACTACCTTGGAACCGTAGACTTGAGCTTTTAAAGTGATGGAGAAAGCTTCCAGCCCATTAGGGACTTCTCACTGTGGGCTGAATTACTCTACGCCCGCATAAAAATTGTGCGAGTTCTGTTTTATCCTCGATACAAGCGAAGAGAAAAAAAGTTTGTCTTTTATAGAAGCCTGATTGGCCTCATTGCTTGAGGTTCACTTTGGCGTCAGGTCCCCCTTTCCGGACGAGTTCCGGATCTGCAGCTATAAATTCCGCAAATCTTTCCTGTCTCTACCTTCATAGAAATGGCCTGCAGTAAGATGGATTCATGTTCGTGTCGCTGAGCTTCGTCCGTGCCCGCATGGATATCGAAATTCCTCCACTTTCAAATCTTGCAACCGTTTCACCGGCTTGGTCTTGTCCTGGATTCAGACAAACGAATGAATAAATGAAGGAAGGAACAATTTCTGTGACAGCAAGAATAAAGCTGACAGCAATCAGACGATTTCAATGCCTTGAATAAATGTCTCAGCTAGAACATGCTTCCTGGTAGTCAGTTGTCCGCGTTGCCTGTGAGGGAAGTCAACTGTAGAGTCAATACTGGATGCACGCCATCCTAAGGCGATAATGTTGTGGCTGTTATTGATGACATAAGAAATCCAGATATCTGCGTTCACGCTGTAAGTTATATGTTCGATGCAAGACTAGTAGGTGGATTAGGCTGCTTTTTCTGGGATCATTTTCTTGCGGCACCTTGCGGCGATGCTATGGCATCAAGCTAAGTCATACTGATCGTCACACGGTGAATCACATCCAAGCGTTGATTAGGGAAGATGTCGAGGTTGGATCAAAAATACACCCCTGTAAAAGCAATCGACTCCACCCTCATCACCCCTCTCTCCTCACTAACCCTCTTCCTCGGAGCCCCCAAACGTCCACAAACCCGCACACTCATAGCATTTTCCTCACTCCACGTCTGCCCATACCTCTTGAGTCCTTTCGTCTCATGCCCAATCTCGCAATGCGGCATATATCTCAACAACATCGCTTCCGCACTCCTCGCTTCTGCTTCTCTAAACCCCTCACCCATAATGACCACTTTCTCCAGCCGCTTGATACTCTCTCCAACCTGCTCGAAGAATGCATGCACAGATGTTCTATGTCGACACGGTCTATGCCGGCGTCTCTGTACCTTCGCGGTGATTCTCGCTTTTCGGGAACGGAGGCCTTGGATGCACTGCACGCAATGGAACTGAGAGGCTTCGAAGGACCAGCGTTTGGTAGTGCCAGTGCTGTGGATGAGGGTGTGGAGAGTGCGGATGGCGGTTGGGGAGAGTGGTTTCGCGAATTTGGAGTAGGGTTTGTAGAAGAAGATGGCAATGGGGATTGGGAGGGCGTTGTAGAGCCAGAAGTAGATTAGATTAGCGATTGCGAGTTCTTGGGCGCCTAGGATTGGAATGCGTCGTGGTATTTTGGTAGGAGGAGTGAGCTCCGGTTTGTCGTCTGGTTGCAATGGCATAGTGGTTGAAGATGGAGCGCCAATTTCTTCGTATCTTGGCGGAAGAGTATCTGCTTGCTGCGGTGGTTGTGGTGGATCTTTTGACGATGAAGCGATTGAGAGAGCGGGGCCGTCATATCGGGCTCGAAAGTCTGTAGAGTATCCGAGCAGTTTCAGTTTCCCGATAGCTGGCATCGAGGGGATGAAGGTCGGAGGGGTGGACTCTCGCGGGCATACACAGGGTAAGACTTTTCGGGACTTTCGTCGAGCAACGTTCCCAGAATTCTGGAATGGATTTTCAGGACTGAAGATTATTGATGGCATGCTGAAGAGCTGATGAGGAGATAATGACAGTGGTGCGGGAGAATAAAGAGGAGCGATGACGCTGTGGAAAGCAGGTTCTTAAAGGCGAGCAAAAATTTTGTTGATCGCGGCGGGAAGAGAAAGTTCGACGGAAGCGCGTCAAAAGCATTGGGGGAAGGAGCACTGAGGCAGAGTATCTCACAATTTGGGAAACTTTCGGAATATGGGGAAAGAGTAGCGGTGAAGTTTAAACGACATCGCGCCTTCACTGTTCATGGTTTTCCTGACAAGTTCCATCCCGATTCCAATTTTTGAGAGCCTTGCCAGCGCTCCCACTTGCAGCTGAGATCTCAATAACTGCACCGTAATTGATCGCCAATCTCGCCTCAACCCCTGACTTCCCTGCAACGACTTGAGCTCTGCATGTATTTCTCTTTCACCGCCCCATCAGTTATATCCATTTGAGATGACGCATTTGTCGACAGCCCACTTTCTTCCTGCTCCTCTTTCTGACACGTATCCGGCGTCGAGGTCCCGCTCTCCTCTTCGCTCTTTGGTCGCCGCAATAACCGTCCTGGATTATACACATTCAACACCAGCACCGCAATGAACATAAGTGATCCATCCAAGCCAATCACATATCGCTCATGCGTATTCAGCACGCCGCTCCACCCTTGCAATAACTCAATGCTTCGATACACGTTCCGAGCAAGCATACAAGCCACTGCCACACTCATCGCACCTCCTAGCTTTTGCATCCGTTTGCTGTATTTCATGCTCTGGAAGCCGCGGAAGAAGACGAATAGCATGAGGAGTGTGTAAGCGCCAGTGGCAGCCAGCTGGAACAGAACCCCTGACTCCACGATGTTCGTCCCGACTGTGGTGCTCTTGCGGCTTGTGAAGGCCTGACCCGCTACTCCTCCCCCAGCACCTTGCAATACTAGTGATATGATATCGACGCAGAAGCAGATCGAGAGGTATATTCTTGGCGGAAAAGGCGAGGCGCGCCTGCCGAGTTCGAGGATCATGTAGTAGAGAATGATGTATATGCCCGCCATTATTATTGCGGGGGCTGTATGATATTAGCTCTTATTAAGTTGAAGTTATAGAATGGCAAGACCTACCGATGATAAGAATGGCGCATTGCATGATGAACCATTCAGCTGAATAGGAGCATTGCGAGGCTGCTGTCCTACCTATCCAGCCAAGGCATTCGGCTCCTGCCCCGACGGCAAAGAAGCTCAGCCACCATCTTTTGTATCGTATTGCTTGGACTAAATGTGTGATTGAGGATGTTGAGAAAAGAGTGACGAATGCAATGCCTACAGCGAGAGTAGGTTGATAGCCGTATGCGTTCTTGGCTTTCGATGAGTAATCTTGACATGATGGATATACAATGCTCATTTCGCAGGGACAGAAATGCGCTTTCTGAGCGAAAGAACAACAAAGCTTAATACTTAAAGTGAAGATGAAAGGATCTCCGAGGAAAATTCTGCTTCATGAGGGGAAAGATAGCCTGACGTCTTCCAATTCGATACCAGAGTTGCACCAACTTAGG
>QYSG01006114.1:0-38922 GCA_003988875.1 Lachnum nothofagi
TATTATTTATTATTTATTATTTATTATAAAAACCCTTTATAAGCCCCACGCAGTGGCCCCCGGAGGGCCAGCGGAGCGTCTTTTATTAATAATAATAATAATAATAAATAATTAAATAATAAATAATAAATAATAATAAAATCCCTGTGCTGGGCTTGCCGTTACCCCCGCGTGACGGCACATGTTATTATTGAAGTTAATAGAACATATTAAATCTTAGTTTTTTCTATTTGCTGCACTATTATTGAACGTAATAAGCTTAAAAGCCTAAAAAGCGTAGGTATTAAAAAAAAAAGTATTATTATTATCGGAAAAGTAATCAAAAGTTTTTAATTTAAATTAAAGTTAGTAATCTTTATTAAAAATTGCTATTATATCCCTTTCTAAATAGACCTTTATTAAGCTAACTAGGCCAATAAAATATTAACCATTGTTGCTAGAACTATTTATAATCGATTTTCTATTGCTTTTTTTGTTTTTTATAGAATCGGCATATTAATAGAAATTAAAGCAATTAATAAAAAGGTGAAGTTTTTGCTGAAAAAGGCTTAATATACAAAACCAATAAATTATCCTTATTTACTAGTATTTCTGACTTTTAAAAGACCATTTGGCAAAGCTTTTGTAAAGAATTTTGCAAATTAGAATGTTATAATGCAAAAAAAGGGTATGAATAAGAGTAAGATTGTTTTTGTATATTTATTTATAATGGATTTTGGTTTTTTTAGTTATATATATTAAAGCAATGCTATTCCGAAGTATATACCAAATAGGCAAAGCATATTTAAATTAATAATAATTATTTAAATTAAATTCAAAAGAGTTTGGAAAATCGTAGAATATATTTAAAAAATCTGTAGTTAATAAAATTATTTATAAAATTTTAAAAAAAAATATATAAATGATTTTTAATTCTTTTTGCTATTTTTCTATAGAATTTAAAGACATATCTAATAACATTTCTAAAGTTTTAAATAATTTAAATAAATAATTGATTTATTATTAATTTTTAAAATTAATAATAGTCCAAAAATAGGGTTTTGGTTGGGTGGTAATTACGGTTGGCCGGTGAACCCTTCTAAGACACAGTCCAATCCAGTACAGTAATAGCCGAGGCCCAACGCGTCGCGTACCGGTACCCACTCGCGACTTCTATCTATCAAGGAGATATTACCTTCTCAAAATAGACCTCAACATATTCATGATGCTCACAATTCAAAAAAGCAAGAGCCACAAAGGCAGGTGCACTCCAAAYGTCCTTCCCTGCCGCATAAACCACAATGGCCCCGTCAACGCCGCGAAACGATACTGGGAGCCACGAACAAGCACTGGCTAGTCGCCTTACCCCGTTTTCACGAACCCTTCCTAACAGAATTGAGGTCTAGATGGCAAGACAAGTGCTTATTTCCGCGGCCGAAAACTCCATGGCAAGAAATTGGAAGTACCGAAGGGGTATAGAGGGATTGTGGTCTCGTCAACAGAAAGACTACTACCTAAGCCATCGACTGCAGGAGACGATGAGGAGGTCGAGGAGGTCCCTGAGRTAAAGATCATGGAGGAAAGGACGGAATTTGATGATGTGATGGTCTGGGGGCATGAGGCGCTACCGGATGAAACGGCGGATGCGTACGTGAGGGGCGTGGGGGAGTGGATTGCATTTGCGGAGAAGGTAAGCTTCGGAAAGCCTCTCGGAAGTTGGCATCACTAATGAATGCATAGATACATTTGCAAGCAGATGAAGAAAGCAAAGAAGCCGAGGCAAAATGATTGAGTTGTTCGTGGGCGTTTGAGATTGGAAAGGCGTTGTAGGGTAAAACTAGATTTCATGATCTTGTTTTGCGTTTTTTCTTTACAGGAGGTTTCACGTTGTCATGCTCTTCCTCCACTTCGTCCCTCTCTACGTTCTTGCTTTCCTTTGCAACCTTTTCCCATTCTTTCTGTTCCTTCAAAAACTCCACCTTCAACCTCGCATACCCCTCATGCTCCTTGCACCTCTCCCAATACTCTCTGAACACCCGACCTGCAAGAAATTAGAGTTGGCACTGCTTGATCATGAAATATTTGGGGGATTCGGGAGCATTTGATGGTCTCAGAGCTCCCCAAAGATTGTAAACACCTAACGAGAGTRGTCATGCTGCCAGTACTCCCGGGCATTTCCAAATAAGGAAGAAAATACTCAGAAATTATACATACTCGCCTCATCCTTCTCCTCCTTTCCCCTATGATCTTCACTCTTCTCCTTCACCTTGCCCCCAGCATACTTCCTCCCGCCCTCATAATTCGCATACCGCTTCGACCGTGTCATCCCCATCTGGATGAACTTGCGCGCCATGTCCATGCCCACAAAGTCGCTGTCGCTGTAGAAGGAGAGGAATTGGCAGTAGAGGGCTTGCGCGGATTCTTGGGCTATGGGGACGGTGCGGAAGCGCCAGAGGGGAAGGAGGTGCGACTTGTAGGGCTCGAAGGTTAGGACGCCCTGCTCGCCCCGGGCAATGCGGTAGGTGTAGTATAGAAAATTTGGAGGACGGGTGAAAGGAGGTGTCATTGTAGGAGAGTACGAGCCCCTGGAAGGTGACTTGTCTCTTGGGCTTCAGGATGTACTTAACGTCCCAACTTATTCTGGTAGCCAGAAAGAATATGAGATATAAGTCTTCGATGACGTACTAGTCAACACAAAGAATGTATGGTTATCGAGACGAGAGTGTCTAAGAAAATACGATGCTTCRTTTCCCGAGCCATCAACTTACATGACATCCACGACCACGAAGAGCCTATGAAAGTAGAATCACGTCTCATAAAAATCCAGAGATAGGTTCACATGGTYGATACATCCACCAGGTCCCTGCAAGCACTTTATTACGGTGGCCCAAGTACGCGTGTCAATGCAAAAAATCACGCGTCAAAACGCGTCAAAATACTCGCCCGAATCTCCTGAAAGTTCAACATCCACCAACATCCACCAATATCACC
Source organism: Lachnum nothofagi (assembly GCA_003988875.1). NCBI lineage: Eukaryota > Fungi > Ascomycota > Leotiomycetes > Helotiales > Lachnaceae > Lachnum > Lachnum nothofagi. The sequence continues at coordinate 2,971 of QYSG01006114.1, forward strand.
AATTCCCACCACTTCCCTTTTCTCCGCCTCTCAAGATGGCTTCAGTCATGATGTCCGATGCTATGTCTGATATTGGAGGCCCATCCAGCAGCCGCGGCACTCCACGCGCACGTCGAGTTCCGCGAGGCTCCTCTGCGCGACCAAGGGGCCCTCCCTCAGAGAGCGTTGCGCCTTTGAGTGACGATGAGGGTTTCGCAGATGATCAAGTACCAACAGGCACCGGCCGTCCAAGGAGGAAGGATAGAGCTGTGCCTCGAGTGGAAGATGCGATCGGGCAATATGTCCAGGTCACTTTTGAAGAGTTTCTTGAAACGTAAGGAAACTCCTCCTCTGATCGCAACAACCTAACACCACCAAGGTTTGTTGAAGAGCCTACATTGTCTGGAGCGCCCCCTTCTAGCGCCATGACCACCGACAAATACTACATCGCACAGATTCATGGATTGAGGACATATCAACTCTCGACTCTGTATGTGGATTATACCCATCTTTCGCAGTACAAGGGCGGCGCCTTGGCCGAAGGAATTGTGGAGGAGTACTACAGATTCTTGCCCTTCCTGACGAAGGCTCTGCACAACATGATCGCCAAATACGAACCTCGATACTTCAGAGATCATCGACAACCTACAGCTTCCAGCAACCAGACCTCCTCAGGCGCTAGCAATGCTGCATCCGCGAGTCAATCAGATTTCCAAGGAGACAAGACCACCAACCAGCAGACTGACAAGATTTTCACGTTGGCATTCTACAATCTACCCCTTGTTTCTCGTGTTCGACATCTCAGAACTGCCAATATTGGCCAACTCCTGTCTATTTCTGGAACTGTTACAAGAACATCTGAAGTTCGACCGGAACTGTCCCTGGCAACATTCGTGTGCGAGGCTTGCAAAAGCACTGTTCCAAATGTCGAGCAAACATTCCGTTATACCGAACCCACTCAATGCCCGAACGAGACGTGTCAAAATCGTTTGGCGTGGAGATTAGATATTCGACAAAGCACATTTGTGGATTGGCAGAAAGTCCGAGTTCAGGAAAATAGCTCGGAAATTCCGACCGGAAGCATGCCTCGTACAATGGATATTATTTTACGTGGCGAGATCGTTGAGAGGGCGAAGGCTGGAGAGAAATGCATCTTCACTGGCGCTCTGATTGTTGTTCCAGATGTAAGCCAGCTTGGCTTGCCCGGTGTCCGCCCAACAGCTGTACGAGACAACCAAAATCGAAGTGGAGACGCAAACGGTGTGACTGGATTAAAAGCACTCGGCGTCCGCGATTTGACCTACAGACTCGCTTTCTTGGCCTGTATGGTCACCCCTGATACCTCAACAACTGGTTCCTCTGTGAGCCAACAGCTCAATGGCCAGTCCAACAACATCTTGGCATCTCTCAATCAAACTGCCCCAGTGGATCCTAATGAGCCTGGTGATCATGCCCAAGAAGCTGTCCTCGCTTCGATGACACATGCTGAGATCGAAGATCTACGAAAAATGGTTCATAGCGATCACATTTACTCTCGTCTGGTCAACTCGCTCGCGCCCATGGTGTACGGCCACGAGATCGTCAAGAAAGGTCTTCTCTTGCAATTGATGGGAGGTCTGAGTAAGACCACCCCTGAAGGTATGCAATTGAGGGGAGATATCAATATCTGCATTGTTGGCGACCCATCGACCTCAAAGTCTCAATTCTTGAAGTACATTTGTTCCTTCTTACCACGAGCCGTCTACACATCCGGAAAGGCATCATCTGCTGCTGGTCTCACAGCCGCCGTGGTGAAGGATGAAGAGACCGGAGAATTCACCATCGAAGCAGGTGCTCTCATGTTGGCAGATAACGGTATCTGCGCCATTGACGAGTTCGACAAGATGGACATCAGCGACCAGGTCGCCATCCACGAAGCGATGGAACAGCAGACCATCTCTATTGCAAAAGCCGGTATTCAAGCAACCTTGAACGCTAGAACTTCTATCTTGGCAGCAGCAAACCCAGTTGGCGGTCGCTACAACCGCAAGACAACGCTTAGGGCCAATATAAACATGTCCGCCCCGATTATGTCTCGTTTCGATCTCTTCTTTGTTATTCTGGACGAGTGCAACGAGTCCGTGGATCGCCATCTCGCTGACCATATTGTCGGCATTCATCAACTACGTGACGAAGCCGTGACGCCCGAGTTCTCTACAGAACAGCTCCAGCGATACATTCGTTTCGCCAGGACCTTCAAACCCGAGTTCACGCCTGAAGCCAAGGAGGTGTTGGTAGCGAAATACAAGGAACTCCGCAGCGACGACGCTCAAGGAGGCATCGGCCGGAACAGCTATAGGATCACAGTCAGACAACTCGAATCTATGATTCGTCTCTCTGAAGCCATTGCAAAAGCCAACTGCGTCGAAGAAATTACGCCCAACATGGTGATCGAAGCTTTTAACCTTCTCAGACAGAGTATCATCTCCGTCGAGAAAGACGACGTCGAAGTTGACGAGGACGAAGAAGATGAGGCCCTAGGACCTAACGGCACCCGCAGAGACAACGACGGCGACTCACCGATGGGCGACGGACCTGACGACGACGACGACGATGGCGATAACGGACCGGATGGAGGTTCTGRTTCCACTCCAGCACTGGAGAGCCGCAAGACGAAGATCACGTACGATAAGTATATCAGTGTTGTGAACCTGCTTGTGCAGAGGGTGAATGAAGATGAGATGAGCCAGGGCGAGGGCGTAGAGGGCGAAAAGCTAGTGCAGTGGTATTTGGAGCAGAAGGAGGATGAGCTGGCGGGCGAGGAGGATTATCATGCTGAGATGGCGTTGGTGAAGAAGATTATCAAGAGGATGGTTAAGGTGAGCTTGCTTTACTCGTGGACTGTATTTCGGGTAGATGCTAATTATTAAGCAGGAGAATATCCTTATGGCTATCAGAGGCCAAGGCCTCGTGGGCGAGGAGGGAGAGGGGAGCTCGGGTGCTAGCGAGCAGGTTGTCTACGTGCTTCATCCTAACTGCGCAATTGAGGACATGGAGTGAGGCTTTGAATGACGAGGAATGTTGAGATGAAGGATAAAATGATACAGGTGGATGGGTTGGATGATGGATACCATGTTTTGTGTTTTTTTTGGTGTCAAGGAACGGTATGTTAAAGGCGTGCAAGCATCTCTGGATTGTAGTTTAAAGGGGAAAGTAATGATACACTGTCACTTGTTCGTCTGACCTCGACTACTTGTGGGTATATGAATTGGAAGTCCCTAATATTAACGAGCTAATATATGCAACTGAGGGGCCAAAAAATGACCGTGACACTGTCCCTTCCCCAACACAGTGTCCTACCTATCAAGAGCTTGAGATTGGCACTACAAGTTCCCTTGTTAGCTTCTAGTTGAATCCTCATGAGATGAGTGTTACTTACCATTTGATAGTACAGACCTCTCTGCCGCAACAGCGTAGCATGATTCCCCGACTCCACCACCCGCCCATCGCCAATCACAAAAATCACATCCGCATTCTGCACCGTCGCCAGCCTATGCGCAATGACCACCATCGTCCTGCCCTTCCCCGTCTTCTCAAAGACAGCCTGCACAGACTTCTCAGTCTCAGAATCAAGATTCGAGGTCGCTTCATCCAGCAACAGGACCCGAGGATTCCGGATCAAGGCTCTGGCGATTGCAATGCGCTGCTTTTGGCCACCAGATAATGCGACGCCTTTGGTACCTACTTCCGTCTCGTAGCCGTCGGGAAGGGAGGCGATGAAGTCGTGGATTTCGGCGTCGCGGCACGCTTGGTGGAGGACTGAGTCTGAGGTTGTCTCTGCGTCTACCCCGAGGAGGACGTTCTCACGAATCGTTCCGTCGAAGAGTGAGGGCTCTTGGGCAACTAGAGATAGAGACTTGCGGTAGTCCTTCACGGGGATGTCTTTCAGATCGGTGCCACGGAATAAGATTTTGCCGGTCTGTGGCTCATAAAATCTGCAATTGTCGCTGTAAGCAAGGATTCATAAGAGGCCCTTGTAGCTTACCTCTCTAGGAGTGAGATAACACTGGTCTTTCCGCAGCCTATTGATTTCTGTAAGTACTTGAGGCCATGCAAGTTGAGCAACGCATCACCTACCTGATGGCCCTACAATCGCGGCGAACTGGCCCTTTTCAATCTGCAACAAATCAGTACATACTCTATCGACCTCAAGGCCACCTACGGTCATCGACAAGCCTTGTAAAACAGGAACATCCCTAGTAGGATATTGGAACCACACATTTTTCAACTCGATCTTGACGCCTCGCCCCCCCTTTTCCTCATTGTCTTGCTCGCTAAAGTCAAGAAGGGCCAAGTCTTGCTCATCGTCACCTCTTGGCCTCATGCCCCTGATCCTATTCGCAGCGGCTGAGGCTTGTGCTATGTCTATAGTGATCGTCAGTGCTATTCCATCTCAGAAAGATATGATTGAAATCGACTCACTAGGACCGAAACTCAGCCATTGGCCAGCGCTTGTGCTGCCTTGAATGACTGCTAAGTATACAACCACTGCGAGAAGGGTTAGTAAAGGTTTCTACATGGGTAGAAACCTCTTACAATAATTGAATGGCCAATATTCATAACTCGCAAGAAGTCCACCCCCATACCTGAAGGCGATTAGCGCTGAGCTTGTTTGCGGAAGAGGCATCCACACACCATAATACAAACGCCATACAAAGCAACCCGATACTATCGCTCATCGCAAAAACCATCGTCGAGAACCGCGCCTTCTTGAATGCTTTCTTGATGTGCTCCTGTAGGAGAGTTTCGTACCTCCCACAAATCTCGCCCTCCATAGTCAGAGAAGTGACCGTCCGGATAGCACCTATAGATTCCGTGGCAAACTTCGCACTCTCAGTAAAGACTTTCCAGTTCATTTTCTCAAACTGTGTCTCATATTGGATCCGGAAGAAGCCAGCTGCCAGGATGATTGGCACTGACGAACAGACAGTGATGAGAGTAAGTTTCCAGCCAAAATAGAACGACATAGATATGCATCCTACGACATTGAAAATAGAGATGAAGACGAAGGCCATGTTAATACCAAGGAGCTGTTGTAGTTGTGTAGGGTCAGTGGCTACGCGGGCTGTCAGTGCCCCGACGGAGTTGTCTTCGTCGTCGTAGTATGATATTGGCTTTTTGAGGATGTTTTCGAAGTACTCTTTGCGGTAAGATGATGTTATGTGCTTACATTATTAGCATCTGAACAGAATGTAGACTTTCCTGCGACTAGGTAGATACTTACAAAGGCCACGGTGTTGGCGGACCACCCTAGGGCGAAATAGCTGACACCGACGCCAATCGCCAGCACAGTGAACATGAGACACCACCAGTTGGTCTGTTCCTTCAAGTACCAACCCCAGAAACCAAATACTGATATGAGTTTTGCAAAAATATATGCTTGAATAGGGAACGCGGCTGAAATAGATCATCAGCACGGCTTCTGAGACTACGATACGTATCTGTATTTTGAGGGGTAAATTTTGAGGACTTACCACCAGCACCTATAGCACTCAATAGCATCAATATATACCATGGCCACCTCGGCAATTGCTCCCATAAAAGAAGTCCAAAGCTACCCAGAAAGCCCCTTGCCTTGTATCCTGTCTCTTCTGGTTTCCTAGGCGGTGGCAATTCCACGCTGAACTTCTCGAGGATTGTTGCTCTGGAACTGTCCTTGTCAAAATCACACCAGCTCGAGAATTCCGAGTCTTCCGAATCCTCGTCACCTAGAGCYAGATGCTGCGCGTTTGCAAGAGCCCAATATGCACCGTTTGTATCGGCTAATAATTCATCGTGGGTGCCTTGTTGAACTACTCTCCCTTTCTTCAGAACCACGATATTGTCTGCCTTCATGATRGTGGACAATCGATGGGCGATTGTGATAGTCGTCCGGCCTCGAGACACCTTATCTAGTGCAGCTTGGACAATCTTTTCGCCACGTACATCGATAGCGCTAGTCGCTTCATCGAGGATCAAGATCTTTGGTTTTTTGACAATACTCCTCGCTATTGCGAGTCTTTGACGCTGGCCGCCGCTCAATTTGATACCAGCATCTCCAGCCACTGTGTCGTAGCCCTAATAATCATCAGTCTCCCAACAGTTTGCAAAAGTAGCAGAGAAGTCATAATAAAACATGCAACGTACTTCAGGAAGTCGAGTGATGAATTCATCTGCAAAAGCCTCCACGCACGCATGTTCTACTAGCTCCTTCTTCCGCTCCTTAGACTCATGCTCCCACTCCGTACCGATCAGCCCGTACTCGACATTCTTGAAGATTGTATCATTGAAAAGAAACGGCTCTTGCTGTACAAGCCCTATCTGCCTTCTCCACCATTTTTGATCTATTTCATGGAGGCTCTTTCCGCAAGTCTTGATGCTGCCTGTGCGGAAGAAGAGAGTCTATCCTGGCATCAGCGAGGAACACCTTGAGTTCGAATGGCTCCTTTGGACCTACCAAGACATTGTCTGTCATATTCCCATCTAGCTCGTACCACCTCTCCACCAGCCCCACGATCGTACTCTTCCCCGATCCTGACGCGCCGACAATCGCTGTGTTTGTTCCCGCTGGAAAACGCAGGCTCAAATCATCAAGTACTTTGACATCCGGTCTTATCGGATACGCAAAGTTCACGTTCTCGAGAACGATATCTTCGTCAGCAGATACTTCTGGCGCCATCACACCATCTGTCTTGTATTTGGGTGCGTCAATGACAGTGAAGAAAATACTCGCAGACCCTGCAGCCTGCGCTGCAGCAGACAGCGGGGTAGCTATGGCGCCAATGGAGAACACGATCTGCATTATGCACATCAATACACTATTTAGAGTCAGAAGCTGCAATTTGCTGACTCTGAAGTAACTCACATGATTGTTATCTTGACACTATGCATTTTGAACTCCATGTACAGCTTGATGGCGTACCAAAATGATAGTGCGAACGTTGCATGGATTGCAAAGAACACTGGAAATAGAGTCAACGGGTATTTTTAAGGCACCATGCCAGGACTTACCTGGTGCCTGCTGGACTGCGACCAAAGGGGACATCCGAAGTCCTCTGCGTTTGGACTCGTCTACCCAGCCAGCGAACTTCTTGACTAGCTTCGATTCCGCTCCACATGCAGACAGCATTCTGATCGAGCTAAAGCCTTCTGCGGCAATTGCAGATGACATCCTATCAGCGTGCTCGACTTGCTTGACCATCTTTGTAAGGAACGTTATTGTGGTAAGATAGAATGCTGCAATGAACACAAGTCCGCTGCTGGTGACAAGAGTGAGCATGGCGCTGTACTTGAAAGATATTACCAGAGCCGTGACTACAAGAGAGAAATTCTGAAGAAGCATAGACAATCGCTCTGAGATGCCGATCTGGAGGATATTTGCCGTAATGGTAATGATACTTGCTGTCTGGCCTGGTGGTAGCACATCGAGGACGGAAATAGGCTGAGCGAAGAGAGCTTTCATGTAGGCGAGCCGCATTGCAGAGGACACTCTCAAGCTTACCATACGGAAGCTAAGCTATTTCAAGTTAGCGATGTGCGTCTTGTTGCCGGAGATTGAGGGGAATGTACAATTGCGATGTAGTCAAGAACAAGTCTGCCTATGAACAAGTATACCATGTACAAGCTCAATCTCCATCAGTACGTGTTGTACTATTCATTGGAGGAGGAGGAACACTTACACCATATTGTTGACCTCGTGGATGAACATAGCTTTGGTTTGTCCAGACCAGGGGTTGTAGAGCGCGCCGAAAGCGGAAACAAGCTGCCCTACGAATGACTCAGAACGAGAGATCGTAGGTAATAACACTATTCTACTTACCGAAGACGACGTTCATCAACGGAAGTGTAGCGCCGGTACCTATTGAGGCGACAGCGGCTGCCAAAAGAAGCAGCCTGTCACTCCAAGTGGAGTAAGAGAAGATCCTCAAGAAATGCACAAAAGATGTCTTGTGCTTTGCTACACTGAAAGCGTTCTTCTTCTCGGCCTTCTTCTCAGCCTTGGGCAGAGTCGCTGGCTCYGGTTTTGTATCGGCTTCTTTCGACTTAGYTTCTGGAGCAGCGGCATGGCTTTCAGGTGCTGGTGTGCCTGGTAAAGTTGTAGACGCGGACCATGGTGTTGGGAGCGCGGCTTCTTCCACGCTATTTCTTGTTGCTTCATCTTCAGGTGAGACCTGATCATCGTCTGCTTCAGAGGGGACCGGTTGGGTCGCCGACGCTGACCATGGACATGTCGACTCTTGCGAAGATGGTCGCTCTGTCTTCACAGAGTGGTCAACCGTCTCTTTGTCCATGGCGCAGGACGCGATGTCTTGCACACGGAAGATGGACAATGCGACAAGAACGGATTAATACCAAGCACCTTGAAAAGCCATGGCTAGGATTCTCAGAGACGGGGAATCTCCTACCGAGGACCAGCATGGAGATCAGACGGGAAAACATGGACATGGAGAATAAGGTTAGCAGGACCGGAGAGTGGTCCTGAAGGACCGAAACTTCTCATGGACGCGAGTTGCAATCTATCAACTTCATCTGGAAGACATTTTGGCTGCGGAAATCGTCGAATTAGGAAGCCGAGTAGATAGTGCATTGTAGAAAAAGAAGTGTTCTATCAGGCATATTGATTAGGCAAGGGCAGGGATATAAATACGGGTACCTGCAAGTCAGGTCCGGGGGGTCGCTCTCTCGATGCCAGGCAAGTTCCGAGCTTGCGACAGAAAGGCTTCAAAGCTGATTATCCGGCTGATCTCTTATCGCAACAGAATGTGATACTCGTGAATGGGAGCTGATTGATGCATAAACAAAGGTTCTTGAGGTACCTGCAGATTGGCGGGAAACTGTGGTCCCGAAAGTCTCCAAACGGATGCAGGAGCGAGGGCGCCCTGAACGATTGGAGGCTTTCTAGAATGTATTTTTGCGGGATCACTGGTTAGTTGAGTATAACAAATGAGGCGATAAGATCCTTACGATACTAGACAGGGTTACCGCTTGCCATGCAGGCACAAAAGCCACGGTCCATGGTTGCAAGGTTTCCCCCACACTATACACTGAACGGCCGGGTAATATCCACTCGGGACTTTCGCCGACCTACGCCACATCCCTAGATCCCGATTAAGGCTTGCAGCAAAGACCAGGATTGTCGTCTGCAGGGCCGCACACAGCAATATCAGCCGTGGCAAGCTCCCTTTGCCCGCTAAGCAGAAGCAGGGACAGACAGACTTGGAGTACTGCGTACATGCTAGGAGATCCGTCCACTTTGATCTCAAAAGTTGAGAAAGTGGACAGGATAGAAAAAGCGGCACTCATCCAGCGAAGTGAGACATTGAAAATAGGCAATTTGGAATGCCGCTTTTTGCTGCCGTCGCTGGATCCCCCATTCTGAAAATTCGTTGACAAAGAAGCACGATTTCACAAACTTAAAWTTTTTCTTAAAGTGCTAGCATGCGGCTTAGAGCTTATCCTTGATCAGAAACCAGCTATCAGAGAGACAGTCCAAGCCTCCTGACCTGACTGTAGTCACAGCGTCTCGTCGATGCTCGCGGAAGGAAACGAATTATCACAATCTAAAATCTCCAATCCCGAAATGTTTGAACAGTCAACTCCAAGCCTTGTAATAACGTACCAATGCGAACGATTTAAAGGATTCTCAAATGGAGTCACTGCCGTCTGTCGAGAGATGAGAACCAGTATCAATATCCGAAATCATAAGCCGTAGTACATCGCCGAGCTCTTTCACAGTATCTTTGTGTCTTGGTAAAGTGTGTCCCTTTGCGTGATCGAAAAGGTAAGCAGTATCCATATCGCAGACGTTGTAGAGCGAAATGGACCCTGCCAGGTAGGGGTCCAGAGAACCGACTAGTTCAAATGTCAAATTTTGCACAATGATGCGGCATATCTAAGCTTAACTTACTGACGTGGCAGGTGGGAATGGTAATTGTTAGATCAGACTCATCCGCAAGAACAATCGCATCCAGATCAGGGTTCATAGGTGGCCACCCGGCGAAGAATAGAGCACATTTAAACATAGGCGGTATGCCTAAGGTCTCGTATCTTCGCTGCTCATGCAACAACAGCGTTGCTGCCACGGTGGCACCTTCCGAGTAGCCAATGATCCCCTCAAACGGGCCGTCCTTCTCCATTATGCGGTATAGGTAGTCGATGGCTTTCTGCGCGCTGTTGCTTCCAGTGCTGTTGTCATGTTGAGAGGGCACAGCCGCAGCTGTGACACCAATATTCATTAGCTGACGCATCTGATCCTCGGCGGTAGCACCCTCTGGGAAGTTCCGGATGCGTTCAAGGATATCGCTACTGTCGCTGCCGCCTTCATCTTTTGCAGCCTCAATGAATCGGTAATATGGCGCGGTTCCGAAGTACTCTTCGAACCCTTCTGGTGGAAAAGCTTGGACTGGTCCATGAACAAAATACAGCTCAGCCGTGTTATCAGAGCGGAGCTCATTGACAAGAGGTGCTTTGGCCCCGTAAGCTATCGAGAAGGCTAATAGAAAGGATGGAAATCATACCTAGTTGAACCTTGAACTTCTGAGACGCTGTTAGCTTGATGGCTTTGCCGCGARCTGAAAACAACTATTTTAAAAAATCGGATCAAAGAAGAATCTCCAGCTCTATCACGAGATCCGAATATCCTTCTATCCTCGGGATAAGGGAAGAACGTAAACGCACCTCTGAGCTGCCATACGCTCCGCAAAGACACAGGAACCTCATGATTATCAGGTAATATTCGTGATTCAGCAGAAAGAATGGATAGGTGTAAGCCAGGTGTTGTGCAGACCGTAGGAATCAAAGTTGAAGGTGGAGGAAATCTAGTCTGAAATAATAAAAAAAGTCGAGGCCACGGCATTTCACAAAGGCAAAAAGGCAGTTGTCCATTGCAGCCCAGACAATGCCTAGGGAATTGGTTATGATAGGAGAGCTTTTATTGGCCTTAGCAACACAGGACCAGTCATAAATCCTCACTCGGCACTGCGGGGAAATACTTACCAGAAGTTCCCTCTACCTGKGCTCGGAAGCTGCCGTGGCACTAGCCCCCTGCCGGCAACTGAGCCACTGAGGCCAGCTGCTGAGCATGAAAGAGGCTGAGAAGATGGCGAGCAAGGCATTCGAGCCATTGGGAGCTGGCGAGCATTGGAGAGGATCRACGTCTCATTTCCGCTTTTAGCCACCGATTCCCTCCAGTATGTAGAGAAGATGGCCGGCCCGTTGATCCTTGGCAAATTCATGTGCGAGGTYGAGACTCGAGAACAATCTATTCCCCAGCAGAGCGAGGATCTGTTTCCTCAAGGGCGATCTYTGGAACAAAAAACCCCAGCCAACGGGCGATTTAGGCTCTGAGCGACAACATGTGAGTGGGCCCGACGAGGACAAGGGAGAGAGAAGGATGGTCGAAGATCTGGAGAGAGAGATCGAATGAGTATAGTGATATACGTTATCTCGATTTAATATGCGTTATCAATATGGTACCTGGCCGTCGGTAGAGGGCCCTATCACCGCCGTGGGAGTGGGGGGTGCCGTGCAGCGAGGAGGTGCAAAGGAGAGAAGGCAGGGCGGAGCGAAGGCAAGGCTTGGGAAGGAGGCACCGCGYATGGTCACGTGATGTRCCCTTTTAGCCGTTTTGGGTGACGGGGATCTGCTTCCGCCGCATCAAAGTTTCCCCTTCCCCTTCCCCTTCCATCATTCCTCCGCACGCGTTGTTCTGTATCTTCTCGACAATCTTCCTATCTTATCTTCATATATCTCTCCTTGGCGACACGCGTTTCTTCGCAAGCTCTATCTGTCCCGTGTGTTCTCCTAGCTGCAGCGGCGAACTGGTAGTTTCTCCGTTGGCCCCCAGTTCCAATCTGGTCAACCGACGATTATCGTGAGGAGATATCATGTTTCACGTCGAGAGAGGTGTCGATTCCAATCTATCTTGCTTTCCCGACTGTCGTAGCCGGGGTAGTAGTACTTCTCATGGTCACCCTCTCGCCGCATACCACGGCAAGGGTCAACTTGTGGCCTGGCATCAGCTAGAATCAAGCTTCTTTTGTTCTGTGCCAATGCTCTTGCCTGCTTTTCCTCACAACCCCAGAAATCTAGAAAATCTGCCCCGARCCCCGGCAGTGTAGGGGCTTGCCGGGATATTTGCCGGTAATATCCATCTCGGCAAAGCTTTGGCCAAACTCAGATACGGGGGTAGATATTCAAAATGCGATTGTTGTAGTACTTGCCCCTGAAGATCCAATCTCGTCATTCAACAGGAGCATCACAAGTTGTGATTGAAACTGTCCTACTATTTGCGGAGATTTAACAGCCCACTCAAGTACTCCCTTCACCCGATAACATGCAAAATGCAGCTGCTTTGTCCAAGGGGCTCCTTGTCAGTGGTACCATCAAAGATGCGACCTTAAGTGTTTTTAATATACACATGGGCTTTGAATTAACCTCGCTACTTTTCCACTRCGCTTTGCTCTAATTCGGGCTTCGGATGAAGATGGGGTTTCCCGTTCCTACAAGCCGCATTCAGAACGTGGCCGATCGGCCCCATCTGAAATGGTTTCAAGGTAACGACGGGAAATTATGTGCAAGCGTGCCTACAAGATCTAAAGTGGACGCGTACTGGTGTGCGAGCATATAAAACTTCAAGAAGTGGAGTGTATATAATCCACAAGACTACGCCTTATGAAGTCTGGATTTTCACTACGGTTCAGTACAGCTAAGCGGAAGGACCTCCATCATGACGCCTTCCGCAACTACTCCGCTTCCAGCGGGTGAGGGCGTGAATGGTAGCATAGGTGCCATGGACGGCCAGACCAATGGGCACGTTAACGTCGGCACAAACGGCCACGCGAATGGACATGTTGAAGATCCAWCCCTTTACACAACGGGCTACACACATGGCTACACGACTGGCTACATCAGTGGATATGCTCAATCAGACACACCCAAGCAAATGCCTATCGCCATCGTTGGAATGTCATGTCGTCTGCCTGGCAATGTCACCACACCTGATGAATTCTGGGAGCTATGTTCTCGATCTCGGACTGGATGGTCACACATCCCGAAAGAGAGATTCGATAATAATAGTTTCTACCATCCAAATCCGGGGAAAGGGGGCTGCTTGAACACCATGGGTGGTAACTTTCTCAAAGAAGATCTAGGCCTATTTGACGCGCCTTTTTTCTCTCTCACAGCGCAGGAGGCTATTTCTATGGACCCTCAGTCTAGGCTCCTTCTTGAATGTACATTCGAGGCCCTGGACAGTGCTGGAATCCCAAGACATGAGATTGTTGGGAAAGAAGTGGGGGTTTTCATTGGAGGGTCGTTTTCTGAATACGAAGCACAATTATTCACAGATACTGAAACTATTCCTATGCATCAAGCTACAGGTAAGATTTGCAGATCTACTTGCTATGAGATATTCATTTCTGACCTCTATAGGCTGCGCACTCTCAATGCAAGCGAATAGAATTTCCCACTTCTTCGATCTGCGGGGTCCTAGTTTTGTAATGGACACGGCCTGTTCATCAACCCTAGTTGCAATACATACAGCTTGCCAAAGTATACGGAGTGGAGAGTCAAAAATGGCAATCGTTGGTGGATGCCATTTGAATACGCTTCCTGAGATGTGGATATCTATGTCAATGTCTAGGTGAGACGAAAATCATGGTATAAGGTAGCGTACACTGACAGTATTCAGATTATTTGGGGAGGAGGGAAGGTCATTCGCTTTTGACAATCGTGGAACGGGGTATGGGCGCGGCGAAGGCTGCGGGATGGTTTTTCTAAAACCCCTGGACCAGGCTCTCAAGGACAATGATGCCATTAGAGCTGTTATTCTTGGAAGTGGCATCAACCAAGATGGCAAAACGCCTGGAATAACCATGCCTAATGGCAGTGCTCAAGGTGGGTGCTCATTGTATGGAATCGGACGAAATCTAACCAGGTCTATAGAATCCCTTATTAGATCTGTTTACAAGAGTGCAGGCATCGATCCAAAGGAGACCGGATATGTTGAAGCACACGGGTTCGTTGATACTTTTCGATATGTTGTGAGCTTCTTTGTACCTTGGGTTAAACTGGAACATATTCATTGATGCGATCATCCTTACAGGACCGGCACAAAAGTTGGAGACCCCATAGAAGCCACCGCRTTGCATAATGTGTTTGGTGAAGAGCGATCCGCGAGAAAGCCGCTCTTCATAGGCTCCGTCAAGTCAAATGTGGGTCATTTAGAGGGAACTTCGGGTGCGTACTTTCATGACTCGCAGAATGGACTATAATTAACCTTTTAGTACAGGCATTGTTTCGTTGATCAAGACAGCGATGATGCTTGAGCGTGGTTTTATTCTGCCCAACTACGACTTTAAGAAACCGAACGATAAGATTCCATTCTCCAAGTGGCACCTGAAGGTGARTTTTCCTACTCTGCTCGAGACACTGATAATACTAATGAAAAAAGGTTCCTGTCAGCCAGTGCCCTTGGCCACGGCCAAAACGATTTGCAAGCGTCAATAATTTTGGGTAATGATCATCAGTTTCCGTGCACTTGCTTGAGGCTACTTCCCTAGCTTCTCTTCCGTGGGCACAAAGAGCGACACTACGTACTTCCAATGTCTGACTTCGCCTGGAGTATTCTGAATTAGTGTTGCTTTCCCTGTCCAGCGAGAGACTTCAGACTTGTGCCATTTGCGATTACCACACATGCTAACTACCTCGAAATCTAGATTCGGCGGTACAAATGCTCATGCTGTTTTAGAGCGGGCACCTTTCTTGAAAAAGAACGATGTGGAACCCGACGATCCGCTAGATGYTGGATCTAGAAAGCTCTTCGTGCTCTCTGCCAATGACAAAGGCGCTGTGGAAGCCATGATGAAGAACATGGGCATTTATCTGGAGCAGAGACCAGAAATCTTCCAGAGTGATCTCATGGGCAATGTTGCATATACTCTCGGACAACGACGGTCTTTCATGCAATGGCGGGTCGCTATATCGGCCCCTACATCCTTCGAACTCATCGAAACACTGAATAGCGGAAAGGTGGCTCCATCCAGGGAGACCGAAGCACCGAGAATTGGTTTCATATTTACCGGCCAGGGTGCGCAGTGGAATGCCATGGGCAGGGAGCTATACCAGCAATATCCCGTGTTTACGGCTTCCATGGATGCGTGTGATAAATGCCTCTCATCATTYGGGGCAACCTTCTCTGTCATCGGTGAGTTTTAAACCAGTATATCGACAGTCGTGARTTTCATTCTAACAAAGTYTTTCCAGATGAATTGAGCAAAGATGCGAAGACATCAGCTGTCAACCAAGCCCATATCAGTCAACCTGCATGCACAGCTGTTCAGATTGCTCTCACTGACCTATTGCGATCCTGGGGCGTTTTTCCTACAGCTGTTGCTGGCCAYTCTAGCGGAGAAATAGCAGCCGCATACGCGGCAGGTATTCTACCACTTGAAGCATGCATGGCAGCTTCTTATCAACGTGGCATGGCCATCGTGGAATTGAAGAGGAGGTTCCCCGATCTTAAAGGGGCCATGATGGCTGTTGGAGGTAGCAAGGAGGATATCTACCCTCTCATCGACGAATTGAAGACCCGGGAGGCCAGAATTGCTTGTTTTAACAGCCCCTCCAGTTTGACCATTTCCGGAGACGAAGATGCGATCAACGAACTTCAAGGCAAGATTGAGGAGAAACAATTGTTCAATAGAAAACTGCAAGTCGATGTGGCTTATCATTCTCATCACATGAAGCTAGTCGCCCAGGAGTACGARGCATCGCTCCGAAACCTCGAGCCCCCGAAATCTACAGGCGTCAAGTTCCATTCTTCTCTTCTCGGGAAACTTGCTGATGGCTCTCAACTTCAGCCTTCCTACTGGGTCGATAATCTGACACAAGCTGTGCGATTCTCTGAGGCTTTGACGGAGATGTGTGGCCCGGCCAACGGTTACAAGACAGGTGTTAATATGCTTCTAGAGATTGGTCCCCATTCTGCGCTTKCAGGCCCCGTCAAGCAGATTTTGAAGGCATGCGGGCCAAACGCGATGAAGATACCCTATGCGTCCGCTCTTGTCAGAAAGAAGGATGCAGTTGAGACAGCTTTGGAACTAGCAGGCGCGCTCTTCGTCAAGGGAGCGGCTTTGAAGTTTGAGRCTATCAACTTCCCGAGRCCCAGGAAGGCTCCTAACTTGTTAGTCGACATGCCTCGATATCCGTGGAATCATCAAACGAAGTACTGGCACGAATCTCGCCTAGTTCAGAAGCAGAGGAATCGAAGTACGCCTCGAAACGATATACTAGGCAGTCTCGCAAACTACTCCAACGACCTCGAACCCACCTGGAGGAATACTATTCGTATCGATGACCTTCCATGGCTCACCCATCACAAGATCCAAAGTTTGACGCTTTTCCCGATGTCTGGATTTGTAGCCATTGCTGTAGAGGCTGCATCTCAAAGAGCGCTTGGGCGTAACGTTCAGTTTGACCAATTCCTGCTTCGCGATGTGTCTGTGAACGCGCCACTTATGATCACGGATAAAGATGTTGAACTTACCATTCAGCTTCGGCCTCATCAAGAAGGTATGTGTTCATTGTCTCAGGAGTTATGAGGCATGAAATACCCCCGACATTTTTTGAATATGTCATGATAGAGTAATGCTGACCCTGGTCTCAGATGTTTGGGATGAGTTTAGAATTCATTCATGGGAGGCTAACAAGGGTTGGACGGAGCACTGTAAAGGTTGCATTACCGTCAAAGACAATGCCAATTCCAACGGTATCGACAGCGCGAGACTAGCACAAGTTTCTGAGATGACGTTACGCTCGACAATCTCCGAGATCAATCAAGCAGAGACAACAATTGTGGACAAGAGCAATATGTACGATTCTCTCTCAGATCTAGGGGTGTCTTACGGGCCTTCCTTCCACGTCGAAGATTGCCACGCGAATSACTATTGCTCCAAGGCTCAGATAACGGTTGCAGATACATCACAAGACATGCCACAAGGGTTCCAGACTAATACCGTCATCCACCCGGCTTTCCTCGAACAGTTGATTAGCATGTACTGGCCTATCATCGGTGCCGGCCGAACCTCTGTCGACACTATCTATGTCCCTTCTTCCATTAGGCGCATGACGATCTCACGGGACATCGCTGGGCTTACGGAAAGCCCCGGAAATACTCTTCGTGCTTTCTGCCAAGGTGCAGCGCCGACTTCGCACCCAAGGCCTGTGCAGGTTTCGATGTTTGCCACAGTTGACAATGATTCTAAAGAAGCGCAGATTACGGTGGACGACCTGACGATATCGCCGATTATAGAGAGAGATATAGCCTCGGAGGCTGAGGCTCACAGAGAGCTCTGTTACAAGCTAGAGTGGGAGTCAGCTCTTCAAGATTCGATATCGTCTCATGAACAGGTCCCTGTGGCAGAGCCAAATAGCACCCCCGCAGAGCTTTCGAAGAATGTCTCAAAAGCAGTTAATGGTATCATCGAGAAGGTCGTCAATGGAATTACTGTGGAACCCAGTCAGGATTCTAAACCAAAACTGAATGGCACTTCTGAGAAGCCTTCCGAAACCAGCTCTGACCCAACAAACGGAGCCCCTATCGCTGATGAYACTGCCAAGTTGCCTGAAGAAGATGTGGCCATTGTTCATAGCGATTCCGATGCTCAGAGAATGTTGGCAGCGACATTGTCGGAAGCCTTGGAGGTCTCGAYGGGGAAGAAGCCTATCATCGGGGATTTGGGCAATGTTGACGCCACTCAAAAGTTGCTCCTGGTTCTTTCAGAGTTGRACAAGCCTTTGCTCKCGAATCTCAAAGAGACCGAATTTAGAACGCTCCAAAAAGCGTTGACGACCGCTCAAGGTGTCCTCTGGGTTGTGCGAGGCGCATACGCTAACTCCGACAATCCCGATGCYAACATGATCACAGGATTGAGCAGAAGTATTCGGTCAGAGACGCTGCTTAAATTCGCAACATTGGATCTGGATCCCAAGACCCCGCTATCCCCTGAATTAACTYCGAAGGCTGTCCTGGACGTTTTCAAAGCCGTTTTTGGTTCAAAGGCGGAGCCGAACTGCGAATTAGAGTTCATGGAGAGACAAGGCTCGTTTTTCACGCCAAGAATAATCAACGACGCTGAAATGAACGAATATGTTCACAAACAAACCAAGGCATCGGTTCTTGAGCCCACAACATTCATTCAAGAAGAACGACCATTGAAGATGACGATTGGAACTCCTGGAGTCCTTGATACTTTACACTTCGTCGATGATCCATTGGTTGAKGTACCGCTTTCGGACGACGAGATCGAGGTTGAGGTTAAGGCGATTGGAATGAACCAGAAAGATCTCGCTGCTGCRACGGATCCACTGGCGTCAAACGGCTTTGGAGTCGAGTGTAGTGGTGCCATCACCAAAATTGGAAAGAATGTGGACAAATTCACAACTGGTGACCGGGTCGCTGGTGTTTTCATCTCCAACAGCGTTTACTCCACCTACGCTCGCACTAAAGCGGCTTTTGCTCTCAAAATCGGTGACGACATCACTTTCGAAGAAGCTGCATCCATCCCACTTGCATACAGTAGTGTATATTACGGCCTTCTTGACCTTGGACGACTGAATGACGACGAGAGCGTGCTGGTCCACGGCGCAGCCAGCGCTATTGGCCAAGCTTCGATTACCTTAGCCCAGATGGTAGGAGCTGAAGTATTTGCCACGGTTGGCAGTCTCGAGGAAAAGGATCTTCTCACAAAATCTTACAATCTCCCAGATGATCACATCTTCTCGAGCGGTGGCGCTTCTTTTGCACCCGTCATCCGCCAAGCAACTTACAAACATGGAGTCGATGTTGTACTGAATGCTCTTCCCACAGATTCAAACACAATGAGAGAGCTTTGGGACTCTTTGGGCCGCTTTGGAAGGTTTGTGTCTGTTGGCAAGGGCGATGTCAGCGGCGGACTTGACACCACTCGATTTGAAAACAACACTAGCCTCATCGTCATTGATCTATTGTCAATCGCTGCGGAGAGACCTCGAATAATGGAACGTATTGTATCGAGCGTGTCCGGACTTCTCAAAGAGGGAAAGATCAAGCCGGCAAGCTCGATCACGGTCTTTCCTATTTCAGATATGGAAACGGCCTTCAAAGCTTTGCAGAGTGGGAACATCCCTGGGAAGCTCATTGTGGCACCGCAGCCAGAGGACAAAGTCAAGGTAGGCATGAAAATCCTCGTATGAATACATTGCTGATGCTGTCACAGGCTATACCCTCCAGCAAAGCAAACATGCTGCTTCGACCGGACGCTTCATACATTCTAATCGGCGGCACAGGCGGCTTGGGCCGTAGTATGGCCAGATGGATGGTCGAGAAAGGAGCCCGAAACGTCGTTCTTGTCTCAAGAAGCGGTTCAGCAACCGGCAAGGTCAAAGAGCTGATTGATGAGCTCGCAACGGTCGGCGCAAATATCGTGGTTCGACGCTGTGACGTTACTGATGCATCCTCGGTGCAGCATCTGATTAGCAACGAACTTTTCGGTTTACCTCCGGTCAGAGGCTTAGTCCACGGCGCGATGGTGCTTCACGTAAGTCGCCCTCATTGTAATCAAAAGCCATGCTAATGTCAATAGGATGTCCTGTTTGAGAAGATGACCTTTGAGCAGTACACAACCGTTATGGAATCGAAAGTCCGAGGTGCYTGGAATTTCCACAATGTACTCAAGGATCGGCCTCTCGACTTCTTCGTGGCTATCTCATCCGCTGCTGGCGCTGTAGGTAACAGAGGCCAGGCGGCATATGCTGCAGCCAACACCTTCCTCAACGCTTTCGTTCAGTACCGCGTCGGACTGGGACTACCTGCCTCTTCAATTGACCTGACTGCTGTGTCAGATGCTGGATATCTGGCAGAAAATGCTGAGGCAGCCGCTGAAGTTGCTAAGAACCTTGGAAGCGATACTATCTGCGAGGCTGAGGTATTAGCATTGCTGGGAGCGGCCATCGATGGACGCTTGGGCAGTGCTTGCAATAATCACACGATCACTGGCATGAGAATTACCCCATCGACTCCTTTCTGGACCAACGATGCGAAGTTTAAGCACCTGCGTCTTGCTGCGGAAGCTGCGGCTGCCGAGRGCTCAACAGGGCAAGCAAGTGCCATCTCCTTCCATGCCGCGCTCAAGGGATCAGAGACTGCTGAGGAAGCCCAGGAGGCGGTCTGCAACGGTCTTTTGAGCAAGCTGCCGTCTGTGCTGATGCTCGAAGCAGAAGACATGGACGTCACGAAGTCGCTTGCGAATTATGCCCTCGACTCTTTAGTTGCGATTGAGGTACGAAACTTCATCACTCGAGAGTTCGAGGCGAATTTACAGGTGCTTGAGCTGCTTTCGAGCGGCTCCATTGAGACGTTGGCGAAGACCATTGTTGTTAAGAGCAAGCTGGTGTCTTTTTAGGTTGCTGTTATTTTGCAGATTATTCGCGTATATCCAAACGAGCTAGAGACACTCGTTGAGCTTCTGAGGCTTGTTCCATATATTTCCCTTCTTGAAGTAGATCTTCTGTCGTATAAAGTTTGGGCTTGTTCCACTTATCTAGGTAGTAGTAGCATAAATCATATCATTTCAAGTAGTCCTATTTTTTTCCCGCTTTCCTGGCTTACGAGACACTGAAGATAGTTGATACAGACATGTCGCCTAACTGCTCTAGGCCTTGTTCCGGCGCTGAGATGAAGGAACGCCCGCTTATATGGATACTGTTACATGTATTCCATCAAAAGTACAGAAATGCCCCAGATTCCCTCAACATTCCCAATAGCAGTCCATTTGCCTCAAAGCACAGTCCGAAGTGCAATAAATCTCTGTACCAACATCCCAACCGCCAACATTACAGTACGGTACCTTGCCGCCCGTTTCATCCTTCGTATCAGCCGTGGTCCATGATGTACTGCCTGCTGACCAGTCTATCCCCCAATTTTCCCAGTCTGACCCTGGCGTAGGTGGGGGCGGAACAACTTCTCGCCTCTCTAATTCCGTTTCATTCATGGCTCTACGCAGCTTAGTATTTGCATCGGCTTCCAAAATGGTAAATGTTAGGTCGTAAGGAAGCTTAGTGTCCGTGCTGGGAACAGTGGTTTTGGTTCCCCATCCACCATTGTCGCCACCACTCCACCACGCCGAGTAGAATTGATTCCCAGCGCCGTCGTAGAGGGTGACACCGTTTTCTAATTTGCCCGGAGGCCCATAAGCATCTAATTGTTCGTTCAGATGCACGCGACATGTACCGGTTGCATAGGCTGGCTGCGTGGATGTTGGCGCAGCTTTGAGCGTGGTGACACTCCCAGCGCAGAGGGTGATGGCGTATCCAGCGACGTCCGAAGTCGTCGAGGTCTCGCAAGCATCGACCTCTCCATTGATGAGTGTTGTTGTAAAGGGGTAAGGGTTAGTAGTTGTAGGCGTTGGTTTGGCTGTGGTTGAGGGTGGTGTAGGGGCTACCGTCCAAGGACACGGCTGATAATTCGTTCCAGTRTTGTCGCCTGTTGAAGGAGMATTTGGGGTGCTGACGCCGTTGCTGCAGGTACAGAAGTTATCAATTCCTTTGTCTGGATCTGCATAGTTGTAGCACGGCAGTTCACTATATGATGAAGATGAAGTGATGGTAGGTTTAGCTCCAGTAGATGACGGTGGTTTTGTGATTGTTGACGATAACCTAGAATTGGAGGTAGTCTCAGCGTTTGTCGTTTTTACCGATGATCGTGAGCTGGAGGTAGAATTAGCTGCATAAGTGGTTCCAACAGTCCCTGACCAGGTAATGTGAGAGTCCGTAGTATCGGCCTCCACAGCTGCGATAATGGACTGTTGCTGGCTGAGCCACGCGGTAGGGGCATAGTGATCACCGACGAACGAGATTGTGATTGCTCCGCTAAGTGAAGAATTGGTACTGGAAGACACGGTCGTAATGGACGTTACTCCAGATGCACTGCATCCCGTAATCGTGGCTATTGAACARGATGTCTTCGTTATAGTGTATACTTTGGAGCTACTGCCTCCGGATATGAATGACGTTGATAGAGAAATGGTATTTGTGCAGCGAGGAACTGCGGTGACGCCTGAACAGGAGGAGGATGAGCTTGAGGAGGATGAACTTCTGGAGGACGATTCGGTAGTCTTGCTGGAGGATTGTTCTTTGGTAGAAGATTGGTTTTCTTTGGAGGAAGAGTTGTCATCATCGTCCTGCAAGATACTAGAGTTAGCACTGCTTTACGGAGTGGGGGCGAGGGGGCTGGCAATCTCTGAATACCCCAGAACTCCGCCAGACAATGAGATGATCTAGGAGCCGGCAATGGGAGACACCATGCCCCCGGCACTCCGAATATGTCCGGATTAGAAATGAAATGCCCAGAGAATATACATACATCGTTATCCTCTTGTAGATCTTCGCCAAGTGCTCCAAGAGTGTCGGTCAAGTCCTCAATTTCACCCAGATCAGGATCAGGTGCTTTGACAGCATTGTCCAGGCTCGAGACGACGTCGCTCGCACATTGAATAACAGATGCCACATCATGAACAGCACCCTTGATAGCATTTGTTATGCTGCCTATAATACCCCTCTCAAGAAGGTCTCTTAGTTGTCGTTCTGACATTCGCCCGTGCCTATCCCTCTTTCGCTTTGTRTTGTGGCAATCCGGAATGTCTGGGACCGGGTCCTTGATTTTATTGAGTAGGCCGGTGGTCAAATCTTCCGTCTTTGTAAGATCATCGATGTATTGAGATTTCTTCGTTGGATCCGTGAGCCATCCTCGATTGGCCTGAAGCGCAAGGAATAGTCCTCCTAGCAACGCTCCTTGAGATGTCTCTGCAGGGCCACTAGTGATCGTCTGTGTTGGGACATCAAAGAAGGCAAATGATGCTGAGCCCRTCGGTGTACTAGTGAAAGAACCACTGAAACTCCGTGAATTTGCAGAAGATTGTGTACTGCGAGCGCCGGTGGCAGAAGTGGAGCTTGATGAGAGTTTGCCGCTTGAGCTAGACGTTTTTGAGCCAGTCGTGGCTTTACCAGTGTTGTTGGTAGCAGTCCTGGACAGCGAAGATGACAAGCTAGACTGTTTCGAACTAGTCATGGCTTTTCCAGTGTTGTTGGCAGCAGCATGAGACAATGATGACGAAGAGCTCGATGAAGGTTTAGTGCGGGATTCTGAGGACGTCGTGTTGTTACGCGAGRGTGATCCAGTGCCAGTTGACTGGGAACTATTGGAAGAATTTGATGAAGTTTTTTTGTTGGATTCGGTGGACGTCCCATTTTGCGAATGCTGGGATGRAATAGTACTAGAACCCGTCTTGTCCGTCTTTGCTTGAGATAGAGTAGAGGTCTTGAATGTGGATGAGATTTTTGATGCCGAACCGGCTGGGAAATTGATCGTAGAACGATCTTCGACAATGTCAGATGCCCCCAAGGAGATCACATCGGTCCCAATTGTATATTCTTTACCTCGAGAGACCGTCACGGGATTTCCAGATGGTGCAGTAACCACGAAGCCTGTCAAATCTGCAGTATTTAGGACGACGGTTGCGTGGTCGATCTCGAGAGTGATACTCTCTTCGCGGGCGTCCAAAGTGTTCAGGGCTCTTTTTGGAATTGCCTTTGACGAGCTTTGGCTGACCGCAACCTGAGGGAGAAGTTGAATAGACCCGTCTTGCATCGGTCGCTGAGCAATCACGCCCTGCTTATTCGGAGAGATCATCCGTGCTCCGAGACCGAAGAAGGGATAATTGTCGGCATTCTCTATGTTGCCAGCGGTGCTGAACCCTTCGCACGCCGCCCATCCTATATCGCACAGATAATTAGCTTTGGTCCTTCCGAGAAAGCGTTAAGATAGCTTTTGAGAAATCAGGTCTTGCAAGTCCCCTGTAAGATATTTGCGAAGTCCCGAACTAGTCTTGAAGGATGATTGGGCCTTTCATTGCCTTACCGTACGCTCCATTTGGGCCCTGGACATCCACGCAGGGTGGCGGGCTGTTTATTGCATGCGTCATTTCATGAAGCACACACACATCGAACAAATCGATCGTGTCCATTGCAGTCTTCCCAGGAGCCACAGGATTCACCTTGTTGTTAAGCGCAGATAATGAAAGGGCCCAGGCGCCCGCTCCTCCCAGGTCTCCATAGGTCTGGTATTTAGCAGTCTGAAAGCCTGCCACCCACCAGGGACATAGTTGAATGTTGGAAGCCTTGTTCTGGTTGTACCAAGCGAGAAGTGGTACAGTCCAAGCCTACATCTCTATYAGCCACTGACTTCATTGACYCAAGTGTTATAGCTGCTCACCTGATAGTATATTTGGGGGGTGGGATTGAGACAATAGGTATATGTATCATCAATTTGTCCCTCGTATTGCATGAGCGTATCACAAGTCCAACCCTGTTGGGGTGTGCCATCGCAAAGATAACCGTCTTTAAAACGGGTATAATCGCAAAAGAAAATAAGTTTGTCAGCTGCCAGTGTTGGATAGACTGCCTTGTCTGTAATGTTGTTCAATGTCCCTTCGAGGGTGTAATCGAAAGCAAGAATCGAACTGAATCTGTCCTTGACCGTTTGCAAGTTATTCGAATTTTGTGTTACTGACTGAAACATGTATGTGGTGAGGTCTTGCTGTGCTTTTAACTTATTCGGATCTGTGGCTGGTGTTGTGAAGGCATCAGATCCAGCTTGAGCTAGATCTTTAGCACTTCCCATACCCTTTGCAATGAGAGCTGCATAGGGAGTGCAAGAGCTATCCAAGTAGTAGCCATGGCTCARATTGAAAGAGCCTAAAAGAAGGGTGAGGAGATAGAGCTTCATCTTTGGGGAAGCAGCAAGAATAGCCTGYGTTCTCCCAAGAGGTCGACGACTGCAAAAAGAGAATATTTGACAAAAGCAAAGAAATGGAAAGACCGGTGAGATGTCACGATTTACTCTGTGTCAATTTCGTACATTAAAACTTATGGGAGACATCATTCTTATGCCAAGACAAGTTGTCACTCTTCCGCCAGAGGATTGGAGTCGCCCATAACGCTTGTAGAAGGAACGGTATACGATGGAAAGGAACGTCATCTAACGACGGTGGCTTACAGGTTTTCTTTTAGAATCAAGACACGAGGATTCTGTTTAGTAGGYGGTGAGACTCGTGATATGCTGTGCGAAATCCCACGAGCCAGCTCAGCTCGTCAGCGACTGTGGGACAGAAGGATGAGAGGTTGTCGGATTCGAAAAACGGGTTCATACCAGCGTTTTGCTCATCCAGTCGATCCAGGGAGAAAGAGGCTTGATTGAATGGCTCGTCGGTGATGAATGGATGGATTCGGGAGGAAGGTTTCAAAAAGTCGGGAGACGGGATGGGTTGCGCACTGGGGTAGTATTAGTGGCGCCCTCGTGCCTTCCAGGGGCCACCAGCCACCAGGGCTTGGCTCACTCGCTAAAAAGCTTGTACTGTGCTGGAATTATAAGAAATGGCTCTGCGAAAGCCGCCTGGGTCATCGAAAATAGATTTATCAATTGCTGTCTTGATTCTGAGGTTCTACGAATGCTGAAATGGCCAGATTGGGTGCAAACACGTGATACAGGCACCCTGTCACTTCATTATACTGTAGGGCCAGCCACGMGCAATGCTTCCTTACTTTTGAGATCGTTCCCCGCAGACGGACATCCAAAGAAGATTGGGTGGTTACGCCTACATTCCCCCCCGGCGCTTGCCCTGAGGAGGAAATTATCGCGTGCAGGATTCTATTATTATATGAATTCAAATACAGCCCGGTGGCACTAAGGAGATCTCACACGTCAAACGAGCCACTTCACAGATACCCCAAGGCAGCTCCACATGCTCCGCAACCCCGTGCCGGACAGTCTATCCTCAGTCTGCTACAGCTGCAACCCGAGCAAGGAGCTTGCGAGCCGCGCAACTGTGGGATTTGCTGGCACGGTGTGGTCGTGTCGACACTGGTCTGGTCTGGTAGGAATAGGAGGGACGACATCATCAAATGTACGCTTCAGCTCTCGCCACCAAGCATCTTCTGCCGTTCCTTCGTATATATGTTCGGCGTGTGCTGTAAACGTGAGGCGAGAGCTACTACGATCATACAAATGTGAAACAAGGACAGCTGTGAAGAGAGGAAAGCTTTGGTCGACCTGGACTCCGGGGCTGGACTTGAAGTCCTCGAGTAAGACATTTCTCATAGAAGAACTCACCTATTAACCGATAGTACCACCCAACCGTAGCCCACAAATAATAAAATTATAAACATTTGTTAGAATATCTCTAAAACTTATAAATAAAGGATTTAATACTTGCATTTGAATTTGAATTCAGCAGATTTTTAAATTTTATTAATTTGAAATTTATAATTTAGTTGMAGTAACGGTTAAGTAGTCTTTTTGATTCATAAGTAAGCTCTTCTATAATCCAACTCRGTTTACAGCCGGCAGGGATCAAGTCCGATTGGACTTGCATTACGAGGATGCGCCTCGTACAAAGCTTGGCTTCGATTACTGTAGCGCGCACACTGCCAAGTCAGCCGCACTCGAACGCGTCGTCAKCAGCATCCTTTGGGATTCACGCTTCGTGGAGATCGACTATCAGCCTCTACCTGCAGCTATTCTTGCCCCTGGAAGAGAACAAGGTATCCTGTGCGCGAAGAAAGGTTATTGTCGCCTGAGGAAACCTGCTACGTCGCCGAAAAGAATGCAGTCAACCTTCAACTTCAACTTCGGCTGCAGTCTGCATCGTTTGCATCGTTTGCACCGTTTGCATCGTTTGCATCCCCACGTGGAAACACTTGTGCATTTTGCAACATCGGCTTGAGAGCATTTATAGCTGAAGTCTTCTACCCCTTCAAATTGACGAGTTCTAATTTCGGGCTCTTCGAAATGACCCGTGGTTTCGGCGAAAACTACCAGCGGACGCAGGAAGAGCGCGTGGCAAATGCACCTCGACGGCTGCCCGAGCCTCGTCCACGGGCGCTGACGTTGAGCTGCGCCCCAGAACAAACGCAAACTTGCGAGCAGTCTCAATCAGGACTATTTGCGCGACTCGCAAGGGAACTTCGCCAGCTTATCTGGGTGGAGGTTCTCGGCGGGCATTTGCTGCACATTGTTCGCGCTCCCAAGAGACTCCTGGCTATTGACTGCGCCGAGGATGAACATGCGAGACCCGAGCTGAAGCTCGTCGAAGGTGCGCGCCACCGTTGCTGGGGCATGACAGACCGGATGCGGGAACTAGGTATGGGKCTTGGATTCTATGCGTTCGCCCAATCTGGCTGCCCCTCAAAGCCCGCCAACCTGCTCCCTCTACTGCAGACATGCCGCCGCATTTATATCGAGACTGTTTCTGTGACCTACACAGAGAACATCTTCGATTTCAATCACATCGATACCATTATTTATCTGCAGCGGTCAGTCCTCCCTGAACGTCTAAGCGAAATCCGGAYCCTGAATCTGACTTGGAATTTCAAACTGCCTCCTGCTACAAGCACAGTTCCTTACGATCTTTCCACTTGGCGAGAGGCTTGCGATGCGATAGCCGCCAGTCTTACTGGACTGCAGAGGCTGACCATACACCTGACTGGTAGTAGCGTGTTGTGGCCTGGCACTCAACATAAAGATAGATGGGGATCGTTGCTGGAACCGCTCATGCAAGTCAAAGCACATAACTTTGAGGTTTTTCTGCCTTGGTCAGAAAGGGAATGTGCAGAAGTAGCAAAGGAATGTGGGTATTCATTTAGATTGGCTCCAAAATTTTCGGCATGAGGACTCATCACGGGCTTTCATCAAACGCACTCTGCTCTCTTGTGTAAGAGATACCTCTTTCAATCACAGCTTGAACTGCATCAGAAACACRCAAGGAAAATTGGAGCTAGATGTGCATGAGAARTGAAAGAACATGTAAAGTAATTGCATGGGTTGAACGTCATTTATTCTTTTGAAAATGTCAATATTAGACTGGCTTGGCTCTCCATAGACAAAGCTGACAAGAACCCCTTAAGTTGACCTTCAGCTAGACAGCCGACAGTCACAGTGTATTCGCAACATTGACAACTACCCTCTGATACCTGGTTAAGGGCGGCGTGCCGTTGTCCGTCACCGCCAGCACGAAATGTAACGTCTGTTCTGTCACATTTGCTGCGACTGGTGCAGGTAGAGTGAACTCGACTTTGCTCGTAAAGTTGGACGGCTGGAAAACCACATACCCGACATCCGCATCAACTGTCCCCTGGGTCGCAGAGACATCTCTGTAGTGCAACCATTCGAAAGACAGCGTGTCATTCTGATCCGGGTCGTATGTAGACGAGGCATCCAGCGTGATAGAGGAGTTAGCCGTAGAATTTACGATCAGCGGCGTAGGCCCCTCGGTTCCGTTTATTGAGACAATTGGCGGGTGGTTCGCAGCCGAGAAGTTCCCGGTGAGCGTCCACTGCATGCGGCCCGCAAAGTCGTTCTGGTAAGCATCTCTCCAGCGCCAGATCGTGGCTTGATTACTCTTATGCATGTTACCGTCCAAACCGGTGACGATATCTGCTACATCGGAATACAGATTGCTGGTTCCTCCGAGATCAACCTTGATATATCTCCCGCCCCAGCTTCCCCRCTCAGGATGTTCAGGTGAGCCGAGGCCGTTTTGGATCATGTAAAGGAAAGTGGGAGCATCTCCTTCTGCAATGTACGCGTAAGTTGGATAAGCGGCCCCAAGTGGCCCGATCTGAATGTTTTCCTTGAACCAATCTTTCGTGACTTTGCTGAAATCTGCTCCTCCGAGGTCGAAATTATAGAAATTATCTCCAGAGATTCCAGTCCACGTAGCATGACTGTACTGGTTCCAGCCATGAATTGACACAATGTAGAAGATTTCAGGATATTTAGTACGAATCCAAATTCCTGTGTCGTCTTGGTCTGAAATAGTATAGACGCGCAGTTTTAAGCGCAGCTTGGCACTCTCCTCTGCTGTCCTATTGTTCGAGGTATACTGTAGGACTTGAGCTAGAACATTCGTGCCTCCCCAGCAAAGTACCCATAAGACCTCATCCGATTCATCCAATCTTTCAAGTAGAAGCTGCGCCCCATCACTCAGTGGGACGCCAGGCTCGAGTGCGGCTTTACCATAAAGCTTCCAGCGTGAGTAGAGTTCCAAATCAATCAGGGCTTTGTATGCGTACCTTCGGCCCGGAACTGACCAAGCTCAATAGCTCGTCTGCGCTAGGATAAGCATTCGAGGGGTGGACATGTAGGTTCAAGTTCTGAACGACTTGACCATAGGCCTCAATCACGGTCCTCATGGCTGCTGGATCCGTGTCGTTCCTTAGCCATGACGAAGTTGACGCAATAATGCCTCTCGTTTGAAACTCATTGGAATAAAGCAGGTACCGTACCAGAGCTTCTTGATCATCAGGCTCATTGGAGATGTCTGATAGTATGAAAACGCGTGGCTTTGAAGGGAAGGTTTGGCCTGGGTAAGAGGCACCTGCCCGAAAGAGAAGGGCTGATAGACAGAGAAGAATTACGAATAGCATGTTTAAGAGCCAAAAGTGATGAGCAGTAACATTGAGGGCAAAGGAAATGCCGGATTCCATTTATTTCATGCTTTTAGGAAATTATTACCTCTTGAGTCTTGTGATGCTCTTTGCTCCTCGAACCCCACTTCTAGCACTGGGTGCATCCCCGCAGTCATTGTCGGGTAAGAACTTCCTTGTATGTGAACGCGATTTTGGTAAATTATCAGCTTTCGGCCAATTATCTTGTTACTTAACAATCTATTCAAGAGTGGCCAAACTGCCGCGATTCTTCCCCACAAGAGAAGGCCCCCTCAATTCCGACAGTCCCTTGAGCGCTAGTCGATCAGGCTGCATGGGACTTGCCAACACAATTGGATCATATTTGCACAACAGAAGTAAAAGGCCTCATGATGACGATTGAAGAGACAAACGACGATCGTCTTTAAGGCCGTGGGGAAATGAAGTTGGAGTTGCGCTGAGAACGGACGTCGAGGAGTTTGGCCGGCAGTACTAGCGTGATCTGGGGAATTTGTGGGGAGAACATATCTTTATTCCGACATGACAACCAGAATATCAACAAAGAGAAAAGCTCCCCAACGCTATCTTAAATTGAGAATGATTGGTCTATCACCTGGTGATCTAGTAAGAGGCTTTCCGCTTATAAAATAACAGTATAGGCTAGAATGCGGCGTAGATGTTGACTTGGCAGGATTTTAGTAGCAATACTTTTCTTATGGATCACCAGGACGTAGAGAAACACCAAGAATTCCAAGCGGGAGAGAAAATGAGAGATAGAAAAGGAAACTGCAGATACTAAATGCATGATTTCATATGCAGCTTCTCTCCCTTCATTCCAGCTCCTACGCCAGCTAGGCATTGATTAGTTGTCGGCGCCTTGTGGGGTTGGAGCTGCCCTTTTCGGCGACTGTGGTTCGAGTTACCCTTTCCGGCGGCTGTCTTCGGGCTGATGTTGCCTCTACTATGGTGTACCGACTGGCGGCTTATCTTAACCGCAATTTTTAACTTTTTAACTTTATATATGCCATTATATTAAAAAAAAAGATTTTTATTATAATTATAATATATATATATATATATATATTATAATTAAATTAAAACCATTTAAATATATTTATATTTGAATTTTTAATAATTTATAATAGTAAAAAAAACATAAAAATAATATACTAAAATTATTATATTACTAAATATTTTATTTTTATAAAATAGAAATATAAAAAATAATAATACTACTATTATTATTATATTTATAATTTTAATTTTAATAATAATTCTATTACTAATATATTTATTTAATTATTTTATTATATTAATTATAATTGCTATTTAATAAAAACTAATATTTAATATTATTTAACTAACTATTAATAATTTAATATATTTTCTAATTCAAAAATCAAAAATAATTATAATTACTATTTTAATAATAAACCTCTAAAAGCAATTGTTTTAAATTTGTTATTTATAAATATTCCTATTTAAATAAGAAAAACCAAACATAAAAAAAATGCTTTTATTAAAAAAGGAATATCAGCAGTTTTATTTAGTCCTATTAGAAAAGTTATAAATTTAGTCAATAAATTAATTATTTAAAATACTTATAAAAAAAAAAAAAAAAAAAAAAAAAATTCATATAATATAAATTCAACTAATAATAATTTTCTTTGCAAAGCCTTTAATATTTGGCTTATCAAACCATCTTCAGCAAAGGCCTTTTTTATTAGAATATTTACTTTTAAATAAATCAAGCAAAATACAAACATTAGTTTAAAAAAAACAATTAATAGTTTTATTTATATATTAATATTAACTTTATTATTTTTTAAAAAATATTCAAATATTACAAATAATATTTTAATTTTTAATAATAAAAAAAAATATATTTTAAACTTTAAACTAATAACAATGCCAATTCTAACTATTAGAAGTTATAAAAAAAATTTATAATTTTTAAGGATATTTATAAAAAATTCTATAATAAACTTTGTTATATTTATATATTTGTTTTTTACTAAATTAAAAATAAAAGGCCTAATCCAAAAAAGTTTTATTATTAAAATTAAAATAGATTAATAGCAAAATCTAAGCCATTTGCAAAAAAGCCTAAATCAAAAGTTAAAAAAAAAGTAAAGCGAAAAATAAAGCAAAAAATAAAAAAAAATAAAAAATAAAAGAAAATAAAGCAAAAAAAAGTAAAAAAAATAAAAATAAAACAAAAATAAATAAAAAAATAAAAAATAGAGCTAAAAAAAAAATAAAATAAAAATAAAATAAAAAATAAAAAAAAATAAAAAATAAAATAAAAAATAAAATAAAAATATAAAATAAAAAATAAAATAAAAAATAAAATAAAAATAAAAAATAAAAAATAAAAATAAAAGTAAAGGTAAAAATTAAAAATAAAGCTATTAATAAAAATTTTAACTTTTCTAAACTTTCCGATTTTTTTATTAATTAATTTAAAATATAGAAAACAATAAAAATAAAAGTTAGCAACCTCCTAAAACTTATAAAACTCCCAAACAATTCAAATAAAAAATAGTAATAATAAAGATTGTTTTTTTGAAAAATATATGGTTTTTAGTATTTTAGCAAATATAATTATTTTATATTAATTTGCTATTAAAAAATTCAATATCCCCAAATCTATAATAATATATTTATATTTAGTAAATTAAATATAAAAAAAAGTTTTGTAGTTTATTTAGAAAATTAAACCAAAAAAAAAATTATATTAAAAGTTTTTATTTTATATAAATTATAATAGAAATTTTATAAGGCTGTTTGCTAGCATAGGGCAAATTACCATATCTATTTATAGGCCATATATACTAGCGGCCGTTATTCTAAGCCTTATTAAAATCTTTACTTTTACTATTTTTTAGGCAATATTATTATTAATTTAATTTAGTTTTATAATTAAATTATATATAAAAGTTTATTATTTTTTTTATATTTTATATTTTTAATTTATTAGCTTTATTAATTGCTTTTAACTATATTTGGAAATATGCTAATTTATTCTACGCCAAATTTATCATTTTTTTAATCGCCAATTTTTCTTTTAATCTTTAATTTTTCAATTATATTTTTGCTTTTTTTTAGAATTATTTTATATTTTTTAGATTTAGGCTTTAAAGGTCGCAGAAAAGAAGCAACAAAAACTAACAAAGCAAAAGCAAATAAAATAAAAAAATTAACTGTTTTCGTTTTTATGTATATTATTAGCAATATATTAATATAATATTTAAAATAGTATATATTTCTTAAGCTATATTATTTTTTATTATTATTCTAATAATAATTTATATATACTTTATTAAAATAATTAGAAATTATTATATATTTTATATAAAATCCTATTAATCACTAATAATACTTATAAGTTTTCCTATTTTTTAAATGTATTTTTTGCATATATACTAATATAATTTTAAGGTTCTAAAACTTTTTTTTAAAACTTTTAAATTAAAAATTTTACTAGTAAAAACAAAATTTATACTAAAATTTAATTTAAAAGATTTTAATATATATAATAAAATATTTAATAGAAAAAATTTGAAAATAATTTATTTATTTGGCAAATATAAAAAACATTTTTTGCGGCAACTAACTAAAAAATACATTTATTTTATATTTAAATTAATAAAATATAATTAACAAAGTTTTATTTTAAAACAATTTATATTACAATAGCACCAACAAGCCTAAACCTTAAACAAAAACCTTTGCATTTAATAACTTAGGAATATTATTATTTACAATATTATAATTAAAGAATTAATTATAAATATTTTTTATTTTATATTTAAAAGAAATTAAATTATAATAATAATTTAAAAATTATTATTTATATTAAAAATAATACTTTTAAAAAAGCAATTTATATATAAAGCCATTTATTAGCCGAATTTTGGATATTACAAAAAATTCGCTTATTTAAAATACAAATAAAATATTAGAAATTTAAATAAAAAAAATTTTATACTTAAAAACGCCGTAAATCCTATATATGGTCCTATTTATAAAAAGCATTTTATTAATAATTCCTTAATTTCAAAAAACTTTTTTTATTTTGCTACAATTAAAATCTAATAAATTAATAAATTAACTTTTAATAATTTATATTTTTAATTTTTTAATAAAATATATTAATTTTTTTATATTTTAATAATTTAAATATATTAATTTTTATTAAAAAAACTTTTAATACAATAAAGAAAAAAATTTATAATTCGCTAGCGTTGTTTTTAGCTTTAATATTAAGCTTTTATTTTATATATTTCGTTAAATCTTTAATTTTTGCTTTTTTAACTTTTTTAGTTTTTATTTACTATATTTTTTTTTAATTTAAATATTTACAATAAATTATATAATATTTAAATTTTCTACGGCTGAATTTTTAGTATTTACAAATTTTAAAATCTTTTGAAATGTCGGCTTTAGCGGCCATAGTCTTTAAAAGGCGAAAAACTCGGATTTTAGACTTTTACATTAGCGATAAACTTTTTCTTAAAAAAACTATATATATTATGGAAATTAAGGGCTTTAAAACAAATAAGGTTTTATATAACTGCTATTTAAGTATTTGGGAAACTGCTTTGAAAAATTTTTTAAATCTAATTAATTTTCTAATTTATTAATATATTTATAAACTATATTTTAATGGCAATATTAAGAATATTAATAAAATACTATAAATTCTATGCAATTACTATAATTATTTTGATTTTATATATTAGCAATTAAAAGAAATTTAATACCATAGTAATTTAATTTATTAGCAAAGAAAATCTATTTTTGCAGAAATTATAAAATAGGCTATTATATTAATTTAATAAAATCTCGATTTTAGTTTAATTGCTTAATAGGAATAAAAATCAATTTAGAATTATTTTTATAATATCTATAGATTTTATTTTAATTAATAGATTATATAGGCTATTATTGTTATTTTAAATTTAAAAAATAATTAAATTTGCAATATTAATAATTT
This sequence comes from Lachnum nothofagi, assembly GCA_003988875.1. NCBI lineage: Eukaryota > Fungi > Ascomycota > Leotiomycetes > Helotiales > Lachnaceae > Lachnum > Lachnum nothofagi. The sequence goes on from QYSG01006114.1 coordinate 37,484, forward strand.
CTATTATTAATAATAATATAAAATCAAAAGTTTTAGTTAAATATAGTCTATAGATAATTATAATAAATTATTTATATATAACTTTTAAATCTATAGAATTATAAATATTTATAATTATTATATATTAAAAATTTAGTATAAATTATTAAATTATATTTAAATTACTATATTCTTCTTTTATATTTAGACTATTAAACAATAGAAATTTCCTAAAGTCTTTTATACCAATAAAAAAGCAAAAACTAAATTTGCAACTATTATACAAATAGCTTTTCAATAAATTCGAAAATTAAATAAAAATATTAAAAAATATATTACTTTTAATATATTAATAAAAAATCAATAAATTAAATATTAATAATATATTATAATTAATAGTTTTATAAATTAATAAATATTTTATTTTAATAGTTTAAAATATAATTATATTATTTTATAATATATTTTTATAAAGAAAATTTATAAATAATTTCAAAACTTTATTAAAATATATAATATATATAAAATTCAACATTAGAAATCCAAAAAATAATATTTTTCTATAGGTTAATCTAATAGTTTTTTTTATTATTCAAAAACTAATTAATATTACTAATTTTTATTATATAAAGCTTATTTTTATATATTTAATTCAAGCAAATAAAAAGTATATTTATATTTTTCCTATTAATTCCAAAATCCTCCAAAATATTAAAAATAATTTTTAATAATATAATAACAAAATATATTTTAATAATAAAATTTAAACTATTTATAATACTATATTCAAAAAATATTAGATTATTATAAATTTAATTATAATCAAATCTAGTTTTAATAATAATTATATTTAAATATATAAGATTTTATGGAATAAATTATGTAAATAGGAGCTTTTTGGCCGGGGCAAAATCGAAAAACTAATTATATTAATTAAAAGCTTTAATATTCTTTGAAATATTACTTTTATTATTTAATAATATATAAAACAAATAATAAATAAATTTAAAAAAGATTTAAAAAACAATAATAAAAGGAAAAATACAAAAAATAAAGCTATTGCTATAGCTATTAATAATTTGTTTAAAGCCTAAATACTAAAAATTATATAAATTTCAATAATTGCTATTTAATTAAATATTTTAATAATAAATATATATATATATATTATAATTATAACAAAAATCTTTTTTTTAATATAGTAATATATATAAAATTAAAAAGTTAAAAGTTGCGGTTAAAATAAGCCGCCAGTCGGTACATATGAGGTAAATGCAGTAGACAATAGGTTAAATCTAAGTATAGAACTAATTTCTAGCCTTTTCTTTAAAAAAACTTTAGTTAATTATAATTATTAAAACTTATAATATTTATAATATATAATTTATAATATAATATATATTTTAATAATAAATAAAATAAAGTTATTATATTAAAAATTATTATTATTTTATTTATAA